>JAKJXM020000010.1:1800000-2105731 GCA_022225955.2 Diaporthe eres | reverse complement strand
TAATTATATAAATAAATATTATTTAATCTTATTATATAAATAATATAATAATAATATATTTATAATATCTTTATACTTTATTTATATTATACCCTTTTTATGCTTCTTTTTATTTTCTTTTCTTAATTTTATATATAATAACTTAATTTATAAATATACTTTTATTAATATAATAAATATAAGCGCTTAATATTAATATTATTTAATATTTATATTTATACTTATACTTAAATTTATATTTATATTTAAATTTATATTATAAGTTATTCCTTTATTCTTAATATTATATATATATAATATTAATATAAAATATTTATTAATAAATTATAAAATAATAATAATAATAATAATAATAAAAATAATAATAATAATAATAATAAAAGTAAATATCCTTTTATATAATAATATAATAATTATATAATAATTATAAGGCGCTTTTATTAATATTAATTAATAAAAAGATTTTAAATATTTAACTTTACTTTTACCTTTAATAACTTAAATCTATCTCTTATAAATATTAATTTTATTTATTTATATAACGTTTATATAATTATATAAAGGCGTTTATTAATTAATAAATTTTAACTTAATAATAATAAATATAGCTTTTTAAATAACTAGCTTAGCAGCCTTAAGCTTAATCCCTTTATATATTCCTTAGCCTTTTATATTTATATAATATTATTATTATATAAGTAAAGCTTATAAATATTATTAATAAAAGTATTAATAACGCCTTAAAAAAAAGGGTAAAAGCTTAATTATAAAAGGCAGCGCTTACTTTATATAAAAGTAATATATATATTATATATATATTTTTAAAAATAAGTTAAAGCTTATTTACTTTAATTAAAGTAATATATATTTAATATATTTATATTTTATAAATAATATTTAAAAATAATTAATAATAATATAAAAATTAATTATTATTATTAATATTATTATAAAGTTAATAAAGGTAATTATAAGCTTATAAAATTATCTTTTAAATTATATATATTATATATATATTATATATAAGTATTATTAATATTACTTTTAAATTCCTTATAATATTATTATAACTTTTAAAGCTACCTTTAAAATTAAAAAGAAAAAAGCTATTACCTTTAT
Source organism: Diaporthe eres (assembly GCA_022225955.2). Taxonomy (NCBI): domain Eukaryota; kingdom Fungi; phylum Ascomycota; class Sordariomycetes; order Diaporthales; family Diaporthaceae; genus Diaporthe; species Diaporthe eres. The sequence continues at coordinate 2,104,612 of JAKJXM020000010.1, read as the reverse complement.
TATTTAAGCTTTATTTAAAGATAAAAGTAAAGCTATTATTATTATTATACTTATATTATTTATTACCTTTATTAATAATAATAATAAGCTATTTACGCTTAATTAATATATTATTATTACTTTTAAGGGTATTAATAATTCCTTTAAAGCCTTATATTATATATTTATAATATATAAATATTATAAAAAGAAAGCTATTAAAAAAGAAAAAAAAGATAATAATAATAAATAAATAATAATTATATATTACTTATATTATGCCTTACTTATATTTATATATTTATAAATAAAAAACTTATATAACTTTTTTTTTAATTTTTAAAATTTAAGATTATTATATATCTTATATGCTTTTATTATATTTATATTATTTCTTTATCTCTTTATAATTTTTATTTTTATATTAATTTCTTATACTTTTTATTTATTATAATTATATCCTTATATTTTTAAATTAATAAATTATTATAAATATTTTTATATAACTCTTATAAATTATTTTCGTTATTATATTCCTTTTATTAAATTAAATATTATTATTATTTATATAAGCTTTTATAATTAAATATCTTTTTAATCTTATAAATATTATTTTTATATAATTTAATATCTTTATATAGCTTTTATACTTTATTTATATATAATTTAAATAACTTAAATATTAATATAAATATTATATTATATATTTTATATTATTTTAATAATTTTAATTAATAAATAAAGTTATAATAATTAATTACTTTAATTATTTAAAAAAGTCTTAAATATTTATTAATAAATTTATAGCTTTTATATATTATTTATAAGTATTAAATTAATATTATTATTAAGTCTTTTTTTTTAAACCTTTTATTAATATAATATTAATTATATTATTTTATATATTCTTTATTAATATAATTTAAGCATTATATAATCTTAATATATTTATCTTTAAGCCTTAACCCCTTTTATTTATTATAAATATATTATTTTAAATTAATTTAATTATAATTATAAGTAATTTAAAGTAAAATTAAAATAAATTAAATAATAATATAATTTTTATCGCTAAGTATATTATATTATTATATATAAATTATATATTATAAAAGAGTTACATTTAATTAAATTATATAATATTTTTATATATATAAAGGTAATATTTTAAGTTTTAATTTTATTATTTTATTTATTTATTTATTTATAAATAGAATATTATATTTAAATGATGTATTATAATTAAGTTTATATAAAGCATTATTTAAAAATAGTTAATAAATAAACTTCTTTAATTAAAAATAATATTATTAAATATATTATATATAAAAAAAATATAATATATTAATAAGTTTATAAGGCTATTATTTATAAGCTATATTATTATAATAATATAAATAACGTATTTTATTAACTTATTTATAATTATTAAAATTATATTATATAATTTATTATTTTAAAAGTTAATTAAAAGTAATAATTTAATAATAAAGTTTATTAAGATTTTTTATTAAAGTTATATTAATAATAATAAAGTTATAAAAAAGCTAAGTAATTTATACTTAAATACTTTAATTTATTAATATATTATATATATATTAATAAATGCTTTTATATCTTTTAAAAAAGACTTTTAAAGGTAATTATATATAAATAACTTAATTAACTTATTAACGCTAAGGTAGCTTATTTATTTATAATTATAATATACTTATAATTATTCTATTTTTATAAAAAGGTTATTAAATATATATATCTTTTTATTAAATAAAAGTAAATTATTTTATAAATATTATACTTTCTTAACTTTTAAGCTATATTTATACCTTTTATATTATGCTTTTATTTATATAAAAGCATCTTTTTATTATAATCTTATAATATATACTCTTATAAATCATTTAAATAACTCTTTTATTATTATTATACTTCGCTTTTTTATTATATATAAAAGGGTGCTTAAATATATACTTTAATCCTAAGTAATTATAATTATAATATAGCTTCTTTACTTTTATATTACTTTATTATAATCTTTTTAAATTCTTTTAAAATAATTAATCTTATAATTATATCCTTTTATATTTTTATATATTAATTATATAAACTTATAAGGCTTATATAGCTTTTACTTAATGCTTTTATTATATATATAATTTAATTATTTTAAAAGTTTATTTATTAAGTTTTTTACCTTTAATTAATAATTAATAATTATATTTATAATTATTAATACATTAAGCTAATATAATTATTATATTAATAAGTTTTTTTTTATATATTAATATTTAAAGTTAAAGTAATTTATAATTATAATTATTAGCTTTTAAATATAATAAAAGTAGTGCCTTTAAATTATAATAATATTAATAATTATAAATAGCTTTTAATTACCTACTTTATAATATATTTTTAAAAATATTAATTTTTATAAATAAAAGGTAATAAAGTATTAATATCCTTTAAATAATTATAAAATAATAATATTAATAGCTTTTATTAATATATTAATTTTAAGGCATATATATAATATTAAATTAAAGTATTTTAATATAAAAGCTATAATAAAAAGTAATTTAATATACTTAAATATAACTTATATATTAATTAAAAATATTAAAGGCCTTAAAGCCCTTTTCTTTAAATAATTAATTAAAAGTATTATAATTTTTAAAAATACTTTAATAAATTATTAATAAAATCTTATATATTTTAAAAATATATAAATATTATAAATATTATATAAAAGTAGCTATTTTAAAATAATTATAATTTAATTATACTTTATTAAAATTCTTTTTAATATAATTATAAAGCTTAAAAATTTAACTTAAGTTATTTTAAATTCGTATTTAAATATATTAAAGTAAAGGTTTTATTAATATAGCTATTTAAATATATTATATATATATTATATATATATATTATAATTATTATTATAAATTAAGATATTATTTAAATAAATAATATAATAAATATTAATTAAGCTTATTAAAGTATAATTAATATATATTTAAAATATAATTAATATATTAATTAAGTTAAATAATATTATAAGATATTTAAAGTGCTTATATTTTATATAAAAAGCTATTTTTTATTTATTTTTTATATAAATCCTAAGTTAATAATATATTTCTTTTATATTTAATTTAATATATATTTATACTTTAATAAGCTAATTAAAGATTTTAATAATAAGTAGTAATAATATATAGTTTTTATATATAAGCTAATTTAACGTTTAATAATTAATATAAAAGTATAACTTACCCCTTTTTTTAAATATAAAGATTATAAATATATTAATAAAGTTAATAAAAGGTTAAATCTATCTTTATATTATTATATTATTTAAATAACTTTTAAATATCTTTAGCTTTATATTTAAAAAAATATATAATAATCCTTAAAATAATTAAGCCTTTTTTTTTAATTTAATTTTATAATTAATTAAAGAGTGCTTAATAAGGATTTTAGCGCTATTATTAAAGCAAAGATCTTTAAACTTAATATATTTATTAAATAAATATTATTTTAATATTATATCTTGTAAAGCCTTTAAAGCTTTTATTAATTCTTAATTTAAAGCAATTAATAAAAAGTAAGTAATTATAATAGCTAATATTTTAATATATAAGAATTATTTAAATATTAATTTTATATTAAGTTATTTTTAATAAATTAAAAATCGTTATTAACGGCAGCCTTATTATATTATAAAATTAATAGCTTTTAATTAAAAGTATTTAAAGATAATATTATAGCTAAATAAGTTTATTATAATAAAGTAATAGCATTATATATAAGTAATATTTATAAAATTATATATTTTAATAAAGATAAAATAATTATTATAAGTAAATAGCGATTTTTAATTTATTATAATTAATTAAATTCTCTTTAGCTTTAGAATTTATTAAGGCGTAAAAATACTTTATATAATTATTAATTTTAATATAAACGTTAATATAAAGTTATTATTACTTTTAAAATACTTTTATATTAATTTATTATATATAAAGGGGTTTTTTATTAATATTAAATGCTTATAAATAATTAATTATAATATACCTTTTTTAATAATAAATTTAATATACTTAGTTTAAATAATTATTACTTTAATAATCTTTTATATTATATATATAATAATTACTTTTTTATAGCTTAAAGTATATATTAAAATAATGCCCCTTTTATTAATAATTATAATAAGTAATAATAAGTATTTTTAAAAAGCTGCTTAAAATTATCGCTAGTATTACTTTATTATTATATAAAGGTTTTAATATTATAATATTTATTAATTTAAATGGCTATAATTTATATTATTAAATAATATAACTTAATTATTTATAATAATTATAAAAAGATTAAGTAATATTTAAAGTATTATAATTACTTTATAGTTAAATAGCTATTATATTAAATATAACGAATAAGGTAGTAATAATAATAGCTTTTACCTAGTAAGTAAGCTTAATAAAGCTATTTTAATTACTTAAAAGCTATATTTATAAGCTAATAATAATATATATCTTATAATAAAAACGACTTATTATATTAATGATTTATTTAATATTATTAATAATATAATTAGCCTTTATTTTATTCTTTTAATATTATTAAATAAAATTTATAATAGTTTTATATTTACTTTATATAAAGCTTATATATTTCGCAGCCGTAGTAATTATATATATAATTAAATTAGCTAATTAGTTTTAAAGGAATATCTTAAGTATTATAAAAAGTAAGGAGTAAGGGTCTTAATTTATTAATTTAAGCTAAGTAGTATAATTAATTTAGTTTTATTTAAAAGTATCTTTTAAGTATTATATAATATATTTAATTTTCTCTTAATTATTTTTTAAATAATAAAGGTAGAAATAATATTAAAAATTATATAAAAAGGTATTTAATTTTATAAAGAAGGATTCTTAATAAATTAAAAAAGGTAGGTTAGTAAATTAATTAAGCAGCTTATGTATTATATTAGTAATATTTTTATTTATAAAAGGTATAAAGGGTTAATTTTTAATAAGGCTTTTAAGTATATATTAATTTATTAATTTAGCCTTATTATTTATAAGTATTATTAGCTTAATATATTTAATATAAAAGCGTTACTTAATTTTTTTTTCTTTAAGTTATTAATTTAGCTTTTATTTTTAATATTTTAAAGTAAGGCTATAAATAATTATTTTATTAATAATTTTTTTAATATTTAAGTATAAAGATATAAAATTACTTATAATTAATAATAATATATCTTAGCTTAAGGGTTAAATTAAAGGAGGTTAAATATTAAGGCTAATAATAAATTAAGTCTTTAATAAGGTAATAATAGCGTTAAATTCGCCTTATTTAAATGCTATAATATTATATTATAAATTAAGAATTTATTAAAAGGATATTATATTAAATATTTTAATTAATTTACTTTTTTAAAAAGGTTTAAAAGTTTAAATTATAAAGGTTATTAAATATAAGTAAAATAACTAAGGATATAAAGTATATAAGCTATATATATATAGCGAAAGAATAATATATTTAAAGAAATAAAGATAATTAAACTTAATTCCTCCTCCCCTTTTTTCTTAATCTAAATCCTCTCTCCTTTTTTATAAAGCATAAAGCGCCTATAATACTCTTAATTATTAAAAGCGCTATATAATATCAGAGGTAAGTAGGTACCAGAGGTACCCTCTCCTATACAGATCTCCTCCTTGGGACGAAGATCCCTGACAGAACCGCATATTGCAGCTTGGACGTTTCGATTGTCAGATCCAGAGCGGCGCGAATGACGGCAAATGGTCCAGAGAATATATTGCCGACGTGCCTCGTCGTGACATCTTGACTGGTCTAAGCAAATACGAAGTGTACGCAGCCTAGACCAGGACTTAAGATCCTTCGGACAGGCTATCATTATGTCAGCGTGCAGGTCAGGGGGTTATAGAAAGGAATCCGCTGTTTAGTCTTAGTGTGATCTTAACTTCTAATTTAGTGATAGGACTGTGTTGTAACTTTGGGACTTAGAAAGGGGCTGAGCGCGTCATTCGCCGAGCTGGCATCGCCAATGTGTAGATGGCTGGCCTCAGCTTGGCATGGAACCAACAACACCACCTTTTACGTGTAGACGATAAAATAAAGATCGTGATCAACAGTAGCCCAATGGTCCTTCGCTCTGGAAGAATCTTTCTTGTAAGCAGAGTTACCTTTTCATAGAGCGAGGTTGCTATTAGCAGAAACTACCGCAAGTATGAGTGATACTAAGAGACTCCAGGAGCTCACGATGTATGAGCTGGAGGAGTCGTGCGTTGCACTTCAAGTGATATCCTCAGATCAGTGATAGGACTATGTAATAACCCATGAGCCACCAGACTGTTGCCACTTTCCGGCTCCCAACAGACAAACTGGAGCTGCCGTTAATGCTTCCGCTGTTGCCATCCGTCTCGGCCGGGTTACTGTGGTTGGTAGCAAGAGTATAATTGCCGAAGAATTCAAGGATCATTGGAGTGGCATCGAAGGATGCCGTGGATGAGTCTCCAGTGTCCCCAGCGTTTTGCTTCGTCGCTGGCCAAACATGTCCAACGTTAGCTCCATCATACACATGGGAGACAAGACCCAAGCTCGACCCCATGCCAAAGCGGTACCACGTTGCCGATTTCGTAATTGACGTCGATTTATTGCTGGTTCCGAGATCGTTACGCTTTGCCCATGTCTGGACCCAGTGAGGTATGGTGGGCAGGCAAGCCTCCCTTTTACCAGCATCGCCGTAGTAGGGGATGACTGTATCACTTCCCCCGTGGAATTCCAGTACCGGGACGTCAGATCGACCGGCAGAGCATGGTAAATCGACCGAGTCGGGTTCACAGTCCCCCTCCGGCATTACGTAGAAAGCACCAGAGACAGGCGCGAACGCAGCAATCCTCGTGGAGAGATTTTGATCACAGGCTAACATGCCTACCATCCCACCGCCCTGAGATTTGCCCGTAGCATATGTTCGGGACGTATCGATACATAGTGTGGAATCAACTTCGTCCAGGATATTTGATACGAATCTGAGATCGTCAGAGGCGCTATCAGGGCTAACCTGCCACTGTGTCTGAAAGGGGATTTGTCAGTAGGCAACTACGAGTTAAACATCCTCGCTAACACGGACACATACATCAACTGCCTCTGGATAAATGACGATATACTGTTCATTGACATCAGGATTGGTCAACTGATCGGCATCGAGCTGGATCGAAGGAGATTGACCACCACCGTGAAATGACAGGATGAGCGGCGTCGGGGTGTCCGATGAATAGTTGACCGGTATCGAAAGTAGATACGAGCGACCGCGGATTGTTTCAGTATTGATTCCAGGCGAGGGATTCCCGCCAACCTTGGAACAACCGGGCGAAGAGGTATTCTGAGATGCGGTAATCATGTTGGTAGAAAACATTAGAAGTAGGAAGCATGTTCTGGATAGCGACATGATGTAATCTATGGTTTATTTGGTGCACAGGGAATAAGGGTAAACAAAGACAGGATGAGCAGGAGTTATGTTAAGAACAAACCAAGGTAGGAGCCCCTTTGGAGCCTTGTGAGTTGTTCGGCTTAAAGCTAAACGCGCCCAGGGCTAGTTCGCTCGCCCATGGCTGATTCGCACAGCTGAAAGCGAACTTGAGATTCGCAAGCAGCGAAAATAAAACGAATTTATTCTAGGCGGGTAGCACTCGCGTTTTGAATACGCTGGGGCCAATCAAACGCCAAGGCTGCATTGCATGAACCTAGTACGGGAGATATTCATCCGAGTCCTGATCTTAGTCAATGCCCTTATGGGTAATAAAAACAGGAATTCCCGAGCGCCGCTCAAGCAGCTTACAAATCTGTTTAAAGAATTGACTGATAACGAAAAAGGTGGGAAAAGGAATTCAGCTGAAGTTAAAGCCGGAAGCTAAGGCTGGAAGCTGAGGCTGGAAGTTGGAAGGGGATGGTGAAAGCATCTCGCACTCGTTCGCTCCCGCAAGCTGCCTTTGCTTGTGCAGGGGGGCGGTTAGGGGTTCAGGCACGAGCAGAAACTGGACGGGCAGAGGCTAGGCGGGCAAAGCAGAAGCAGAAGCAGTAGCAGAATAGGAGGAGCGCCAAGACCGCGAACGCCAAGAATAAGTCACGTGATATGTTTTTGCTAATCGAGACGACCCCATGTTGCGGATAATGAGAGCTTGAATTCTTCAAGCCACTTGTAGGTATCTGCAGTGGGCATTTGCTTCTAGGTGGGTCATATCACCACCTGAGCCGCGTTAATACCTGCATACATTAGTATTCATTATTATCAAATGCTTAATAAGTACGGTCCAACCGCCTTGCTCCGTGATCTCAAGCACCGCAGACTGCGTGCATAAAATTTCGACTCATCGACTTCCCACAGTATATAACGCATTAGTACTTGAGAACCTATATTTATTCACATTTCCTTACTCCGCCTTCAAATAACCCTTAAACCTGTCAACGTTAGCACAGGCGTGCGTCAAGAGAGATTGCTTGAAATGGCCACGGGAAAGTCGCTGCGGACCATCCTGCTGGGTTCGTGGCTATGGCCTGAAGCAGCAGGAACTGGGGTTGTTTTCAAAGAGGGCGGCAAAGGAGGGGTAAATCCATCCCACATATTCTCCTTTCCCCATTGGTTGTGGTCCGTTTTGACTAATTCGTGTCAAGTCGCTGTGCGGCCACTGGCCAGAGCATTGGATCGCCGCCGAGTTTGAATGGAAACCTCTCGGGGATTCCGCGTCGATTTTAGACCAGGTAGTGGACTTTGACATCGAGATGACACTTACAAAGCGAGTGATGCCGGAGGCGAGGGAATATGCGCAGGAAGGGTTTAACGAGGTGCACATCACCGATGCTGCGTTCCGGGCCAGGACTTATCAGGTGCAGTTAGCCAAGAAGATATTCGCCATGGCGGATTTGTCCATGTTCGAGTTGAGGTCGGTGACTCCACCCCCTGACGAGAACAGCTGTTTTGAAATGCGCATCGTGTTCGACAAGTCGCCCTACCCACCTGTCGAGGAGTGGCGTCAGGATACGGGTACTATGTGGATCGGAGCCCAGTCGTATGATTTTTGGGAATTCAGAGACTTTTACCCGGAGATCGTTAGCCGCAAGCTACAATTATGTTCGAAACCTACTGTTATCGGCATTGTATTCTTTTTTAACGCTAGGTGCTTAAGCGTTTATCACTGTATGAAGGGACTGATGCATACTGCTTAAAGAGGCATATGTATACAGATTAAAAACGAGACCACTTACCCGGAGATCGAGGAATCCAGGGCACTGGGAATCGACGAGGCCGGAAGGGCAGAACGAAAACGTAAAGCTCTCGAGAGGTCGGCCCGCTTTCGTCGTGAGCGAGAGTCCGAGTTATTGTAGCTTCCGCAGACCTCTGAGAGCTTGGATGCAAGTCGGATACAACAAGGACAGTTTGGAGAGGATTTCCAGATGTGGTCAGAGAAAGGATGGGGGGCATGGGGCGCTGGCTAAATCACCGTTACAAGAATAGGTTTAAATGTTCTTTATTACTTAAATGCAGTCAATATAGGATCTCGTAATGTGCAACTCGGCAATTGCCACTGACAGCACCAATTACCGATTGGCTCGTTTCGTTAATAGACCAGAGTCCAAACCAGTTAGACCAAAGCCACCGCTTTATATTGCTCTATCAGGCATAATAAAACGTCCAAGCCAGAGCACCTTCTCACACAGCCCTCCCGGACGTAAACCCCATGTCACTTAATGAAGCCATACTTCAACAAGTCTTCAGCATTTACTCCACGTTGTTTAGAAATTTACACGCTTGCCCCATAGCTGCATAGAAGCCTTGTTCCAACTTAAATAACCACGTTGCTATCAGCGGAGTCGCTAGACAGTATTATGTTTTCAGGCTCGAAGCCGAGTGAGACAATATGGCCGTAAAACGTGAGAGCATCCTGGACCGCGCGCCGGGGAAACGCCTTTCTTCGAGCCGGCAATGGACCCACAAGACCGTGGATGCTTTCAGAAGCTTGGTGAAAATCTCCGTGACGGGGCGTCCCGAGAACTCATGGCAGAACGTGACGACAAATGCACCGCCGGGGAAGTGAAGGATCACCTTCTCCTTCCTCAACTCGGCAGACTTTTCAGAGGAGGCACGAGGAAGTCATACCCCTTTGACAGTCGCAGGCTTAACACAACCCGTGGGAGCGAGGACACCGGAGAAGAATCTTGTTGGTGGTGGCTGAATTTGCACAAATCTTTCCTTTGCTGCCTTTGGATCGTTGCTAAACCGCTGTTAGATTGATAGAGGCAGCACACGAAAGAAATGCACAAGTTCGATCGAAAACGGGCAGAATGCAGCAGCGGGGGTGTGAACTTGTCCCGATAAGAAATGAATCAAGCCACCGTTGGCGAGGTTTGGACGGCGGCGGAACGCGAGATGCCGGTAACGAGTTCCCCAGAAGAAGGCAAAGCGCCAGCAAAGAGAAGATGCAACATATTCGAGAACATGACGCGATCGAGTGACGGTGCAATAGTGGAAAAACAAATCCAGCAACGAGCTTGTCAGGCTCATGCTAGCATTCCATCCTGGATTGGACTAAATAACGCTGTTGCGCCGTAATTCTTACCCGCCTACTGAGAAGGGTTTGCAATAGGTGGGGACAGAGAGGTCCTAATTCAATGTGCACTCCAGCCATTACTCGCGAGTGACTTGGGGAACAGTGCCATTTGGCCGCGCAGTCAGGTACCTCCCGAGATTCCATCCTGGATAAAAGTGGCTTTGCAAGGCATTTCAGATGGATGTATATCGCACGCACGGGAATAGCGAGGAGGAAGTAGGTGGTGTAGACAGTCTTCAACGACTGAGTGGCGAGCAGTGGAGCCATGTTAGAACCTGCGGGTGGGGAACTTTGTTTACTGTGTAGATGCTTTGCTTTGGTTTCACATCGCGGTTACAGCAGAGTGAGCGCAAGATTCTCATTCAAATACATACCTTGCACCGATCGACTTCGCCTGCCATCCATCCCTCCATCCCCTTTCAGCTCGTACTTGGCCTGCTGCGTGTCTGAAGCGCAGCCAGAGGTTTCCGTAGGCTGGGCCGTTTGTGGTTGATGCCGCCGTGCCGTAAAGGATGTGGAATCTCCAACTAACGTGCAGCGGGATTCGACCACTGGTGCATGCAACCCTTCCTCTGTGCCGCCAATCCCGGCCCTAAGCCAGGGTCCCAATTTTATTTCAGGTCCAATCCGGCTGGCAGATCCAAGTGTGCCACTCTAAAACTAGCTAAGCAGAAGACTCGGCTCCAAAATACTTACTGTGCAGGGCTGGGGGATTATGCTTCTTTGCTTATCTGTACTTCAAGGACTGGGAAAGGGGCAGGCTGCAAGTGACAATTGGTACCCTGTCGAAAGTCCCAAACGGGTATCGAGTACCATGGCTAGTACGCAGTGGTGTGTAGCTTCTCACTTGGAATGCTGACGGCTTACAGGATTTGCAACGTCTCCCCACAGTCGGTATTGGATGCCACTGATTTTGACCGGTGGATTCACAAAATGGCTTGCGCGGACAGACGGTCACACTCACTTTTATATAAAGGTGGTGCAATGAGCACCCAATACATTCTCTTATAGTCTCTATGCTCTCGCAGAAATTACAAAATGCAAGTGACGATGGCTGACATCAAGACAATTTTGACCGATAGCGGCAACGGCTGGTGTGCCAAAACAAGGATTCTGTTCTCAGGCGACGAGGAGTTTCCTGAGGCGACGGCGCGGTGGGCTATCTACAAGCCACCGACTTACACGGCCTGCATCAGCCCAGGCACGGAGGGAGACGTAGTCAAGGCGGTGCGTTGTTCCAATCGAATTTGACAATTTCAAAACACAACAAACCACCCTTTCCTATCTTTAACTTCTTTTGTCTTGGCCAAGAAACTGGTGTGAGGATTAACATAATGATGGACCACTAGGTTGAACTCGCAACGAAGCACAACATCCCGTTTCTTGCCACCTGCGGCCGCCATGGCTACAGCACTGCGCATGGCAAGCTTCGGAACGGCCTCGCCATAGACCTCCGGCGTCTAGACAGCATTGAACTGGACACGACGGCGGAAACGATGAAGGTGGGCGGTGGTGTGACCACGGGCGAGGTGCTTGACCCGCTGTTTGAGGCGGGCTTTGAGCTTCGTGAGTGACCATACCGGAATTTACAAGCATAGGGTGCGCATGTTGATGGGGCTGATTCTTGGTGGAACAGCGACGGGATCATGCTCGGCCACTGGTCTCGTGGGCACGACACTGGGCGGAGGTATAGGACGCTACTCCGGCATCTATGGGCTGTTAATCGACTCGTTGCTATCTCTCCGTGTAGTGACGGCGGCGGGCATGGTGGTGGAGGCGTCGGCCACGTCAGAGCCGGACCTGTTCTGGGGCATGCGCGGGGCCGGGGCCAACCTGGGCATCGTGACTTCGGCGACATACCGGATGTACCGGATCGCCGACGACCCTCGTTCACGTGGCAAAGTGACCAATATCGACTTCGTCCTTCCGGCCGTGATGGCGCCGGCCTATTTCGATATGCTGGAGACGAACTTTGGCGGAGACCGCATGCCTCGCAACCTCGCCCTTGTCTCCATCGTCATGTTTGACCCGGAGCGCGGAGTGCCCCAGATTCTTGGCACGTGGGCTTATATGGGGCCTGAGGACGATGCCCGTCGTGTCATCGGCCCCTTGCTGGCTCTGGAACCACCTGTCATCGCCATTCAGAATATTCCCACCAACAAGCTTTTGCACACGGCCGGCTTTGGCTTCGTTCCCCTGGTCCAGCGCGATAGCGCGATTCGCAGTGCGTATTCGGCCAACATGAGAAACATTTCAGGTCCGGCTTTGCTGGATGCCTTTGAGAAGATGTGTGCATTGTATGAAGCCCATCCAGACGCCCGCGCCAGTTCTATCGAGATGGAGCATTTCCCCAATCAGGCCATGGCCGCTATTCCGGACGAGGAAACGGCCTACCCTTGGCGGGACGCCAGGAACAACATGTATGTGGATAAGCCCTTGGCAAAAATCAACTTGACCTATCGCTAACAAGATATCTCCCGCCCACAGCATCTGCCTCTTTAGCTGGCAGGACGCAGAGAACCCTGCAGCCCGGGCAGTGGCCGACCTCGGTCGCCAGCTCCGCACCAGCTTGTCCAAGGCGGGCGGCTACGATGATGACGCAGTCTACGTCAGCTACTCGCAGGGTGATGAGACCCTCGAGCAGATCTATGGCCGCAGGAAGTTGCCTCGCTTGGCAGCCCTGAAGAAGGACTGGGACCCGAACAACGTCTTCGACTATAATATCTCCCTGCCAACTGAATACCCTCGCTGAGCCAGCCTCTGGGTTGGGTACGCACATCCTTGGCTTGGTCCAGGAGTAAGGAAAAAACGGCAGGGACCGTGTACAAAGAGGATGAGATATTCTATGCCAATCATGATTCTTTATTTGGATAGGTTATACCATCCATGGGCAAGGATTGACGTCCAACGCATGTTCGACCATTGCGGACGTCTCTATGCACCATTTTCGTGACTCGAGCTATTCAAGCACCACCCACATTTACAAGCCGTGAACTAAACTCAACAAGTCGTACCATCACCTTAAAGACTTCACTCCAAGTATGTCTGAGGTCCAGATAATTTGCTGTTTTCCAAGAGACAAGCTCCTATTGCTAAATACTGCCCGGCATCTTCTCCCCCTTACTTTTCCCCTTGTACTGAATAGTGCCCTCAAAGGGCTTCTCCCAGCTCTGCTTATCCTTTACAAAGCTTTCCCATTCTGGCTCACTGTGTAAGCCGTAATGACCCGTTAGAAACATGCCACACATTTGCATCGGTGCATTTTTAATGAGTGACAGGATGAGACGTTACGTGAACTTACGGAACGTCCAAATAGATCCCCAATTTGAGTATGATCATGTCTTTATATAGAGGTGTCTGGCTGAAGATAGGACACCCGCATGTGCCGCAGAAGCATCTGTTCAACGGGGTTCCGCTCAATGTATCTGGGTCCTATGTCTTGGTTGCTGGAATTAGTGGGAACCTCCAATCTTAATGTCTCCGACAGTGGACATAGTCTCCATACCGCATAGACTTTCAATCCGTTCTTCCCGTTCGGAAATTCGACCTTGGATTCCTCTATCAGGAGATTGGCACCGACTAAGCAGCAGAGGTGACAGTCAGCCTGCGTCTCAAGCCTAGGGTCGGGATGCGGGACTGGGGCCGTACAGATCCCGCCGGCTACTTTGCGGCAGTTTGCACAGTGGCAGATGTGCCCACGGCGTCTCCCAGAGAAGAGTTCATCGTCCTTCACGCGGACTTTCACCGCTACATGGTGAGGGTAGCCCATCAGTTAGTCCGTACATTTTCTTTTGGAGATGCAGACATACCTTTACAGAGGCACTCGCCTTCCATTTGATTATGACAGCTGATTTCCAGTAGGCAGTGAAACTGCGTGTTTCTATATGTCACCGTGAGAGAAATTAAGTGAGGTGTGATCACTCTGAACATTTCATAAATGACCGCGTTAAAGCACAAGATGTCGTTTGTTGGAGATATCGACCAAGCTGCGGGGGCAGAACTGGCCATTTCGAAAGACAACATGATCGGCAGCGGGGAATGTTGGTTGCCGCAGACAACATTGCAGCCCCACCCACCTGACTGGCCGTTGATGGAGGGCCAAGGACGTGATTTACTGGTTCGTCTGTGTAACGCCTTGATGAGCGGGGTGGAGGCCTTGGACAAGTCAAGGTGGGGCTGGATGAAAAGGCGGGTGTAAGACTTACGTCCCGGGATCGATCAAGCTGGCTGACCTTGCGATCTTGATTTCAATCATCGACGAATACGCCACATCAACATGGCCTCAAGCACACGTGTGTACGACCTGGTCGTGGTGGGGAGCGGCTTGTGAGCTCTGCCAAGTACTGGATGAAGTCTGCCCTACTGACCACGCAATATCTAGTGCCGGTTCCATGACAACGCTTAACTTCCTAGAGGAATGCAGGCGACTGGGCAAGAAGCGCACCGTGGCACTAATCGAAGCCGGCAGGGACGGAGAGCGCTGTGGAGCATCGCGCTGGACGATGGCGTACCTCCGTCTCGACAAAGACAACGGCTTTGATGACAAATGGAAGGACGAGATGGCCCTTGTCAGCAACGGTCTCGCGGACCAAGACTACTGCCGCAAGATGGAGCAAGAGGTTCCACATACGGCGCAGTACCTCCTCGATCACGGAGTAAAGCTGAACCACTATGATGAACCGAACGTCTTGTTAGAGTTCAATACCAAGCAGCACTTCGTTTCGCCCGAAGGGGGTGGGCACGCTGTCATCAATGCCCTTTTCAGCCACATTCAGGAGTTTGACAGTGTAGACATCATCTGGGAGACAATGGCCGAGAAATTGCTGACCACTGAGGAAGGCGAAGTATGTGGTGTAAAGGTTAGGAGGCCGGGTGGTAGGATGGGAAACATCCATGGGAAAAGGGTTATGCTGGCGTGTGGTGGATTTGAGGGCAACAAAGAGCAGTTCGTTGGCCGACTCACATTTCATCTTGCTTTGATCATCATGCTGACTCAGTTCAGACTCGCCCGTTACGTGGGACCCGGAACTGAACACCTCGAGCTCATCGCGCCAGGGCTCAAATACAACACGGGCCGAGGGCTCCAAATGGCCCTCGACATTGGCGCGGCGGTAGCTGGCTCAATGAGTGGCATGCACTGCGAGCTGGTGGACACGCGGGCGAGTAAACCTGACGCTGTCATTTGGGGACACAACTACGGCATCGTGGTAGATGCGGAGTGCCGTCGCTTCTTCGACGAGGGCAGGCGGCACCTTTTCGCGACCTTCGAAATGATCGCGCTCGAGACGTGGCGTCATCACGACAGCAAGGCGTACTTCATCACCGACGCACCCATCATGAATCGCTTCCGGCCGGGCTGGGTTTATGAAACTACGGACCAGGAGCCCGAGCAGGCAGACACAGTCGAGGAATTGGCGGTAAAGCTAGGGCTAGAGCCCCGGGATTTGAAAGCCACGGTGGACGAGTTCAACGTGGCAGTGGATAGAAACACGCCATTCGAGCTGATGGCGCTGGATGGAAAGGGTACTGCAGGCCTGTCGCCAAACAAGACGAATTGGGCCAATCCTATCGAGACGCCGCCGTTTTACGGATACCCCCTGAAGCCGCAGCTTACATTCACGTACGGTGGTCTCAAGTGTGACCTCGAATCGCGGGTGTTGGCTACGAATGAAGCCCCGATACCTAATCTGTATTGTGCGGGAGAGTTATCCGGCCTCTGTGAGTCTTCTTGGTTTCAAATTGGAGTGCAACGTGACTACAGACACCAGACAAAAACTGGGTTTTAACTCCGTGCTGACACGACTTGTACAAGTCTACAACGAATACCCCCCTGCAACCTCGGTTTTACGGTCTCTCACGTTTGGGCGTCTAGCTGGCATGGCTGCCGCTAGGGAATTATAATGCAATGAACGACACGTCATTTGCCCTGGTGTCTAAGATGAGATGAGGAATGCTATGGACAGGGAAGTTTGGAAGGAGATCTATTAATTCAACAGTCATGGAGGAAAGTTTCTAATTCCTGTTCAGTTCCCATAAGGCTTGTGCATAATGCTATACTCAAGTTGAACCCACATACCATTACTTCATCACATTTCAAAGTAACACTGGCTCTCCTTCTACTGGTAATGCCGCGGCTTTGAAGCTCACTATCTGGCACCTACTTCTATTGATTCCGTAGACAATCCTTTCGAAAACAGTGAAGTTACTATCCTCTCCTTAAACGAGTGCTTTTTTATTATTATTATTATCACATTTGATGAGTCTAATAAGATTTAAGCTTTGATACTCAGCTCAACTTATCACATAGCCTTTAAGGGGATACCCCCACTCAGCCTCTGCCTGCACGGGACACCTGTCGGGGTTGTGGTTATACGTTTGATTTGAGTTTCAGCAACCCTGAACACCTTCAGATTGGTAAACAGAAACAACATATTCATCCTTTTCTGGAACAGGGGATGGAGATGCTTTAATTCGGCTGTATTCTGATGGAGAGGGGCAGGACTCACCAGTGGACTCATTGGCGACTCTGGCCGCACGACAGTCAGATAGCTTAATAACATTATTAATAATACTATGACGGAATGTTTGCAATTGGATGCTATCCCTCCTTCCAAGACAGTGCATAAGATGCAGGATGCTTGCAACGTATCCATAGTTGTACGATGTGAGTCAGGCCGAAACCCCTAAGTCGGCTAGGCCACAAATGTCACCGCGCCTCCAACTCACCTGTCTTATCCGCCCCAACAAGCCCACCCATCCACTGTTACCATCTCTTTGCGTTCAGGACGCCCTACGAAACTATGGATTCAACCTCTCAACAAGTTCCGGCA
Source organism: Diaporthe eres (assembly GCA_022225955.2). NCBI lineage: Eukaryota > Fungi > Ascomycota > Sordariomycetes > Diaporthales > Diaporthaceae > Diaporthe > Diaporthe eres. The sequence goes on along the minus strand of JAKJXM020000010.1, from coordinate 2,087,163 downwards.
GACCTCAAAACGAAAGTCAAGGAAACATACGACTCCATCGCCTCAGAATACAACGAATGGACCGGGCGCAACGAGACGACGCGCGAGGATTTGCTTGGGGAGCTCTTGAAGCTGCTACCCGACGGCCAGAGCCGCCAGCTCACAGTGCTGGAGCTCGGTTGCGGCGCAGCTCTCACGTCCACTAGGATGATGCTCTCGCGACCTGGCATCCATGTCATCGCAAATGACATGTCCGCCGCACAGATCGAAAGCGCCAAGGAAAATCTGTCCGGGTTTGCCGAGGCGGCTGTGGATCGTGTCACCTTCAATGAGGGCGACATGATGCAACTGTCCTTCCCGAGCAGCTCCCTCGATGCTGTGGTGGGCCTGTACAGCCTGATCCATCTGCCTCGGGAGGAGCAGTCAGAGCTACTGACCAAGATCTCCGGCTGGCTCAAGCCCGGAGGGCACATGCTTGTCAATTTCACGTCGAATAGCCAAGAGGTGAATGTTAATACGAACTGGTTGGCTGAGAAAGGGTGGATGTTCTGGAGCGGATGGGGCCCGGAGCGCACAACTGAACTGGTCAAAGGGGCTGGATTTGAGATACTCAAGGCTGAGCTCCGGGGTGACGTTGGAGATGCAGTCTTCTTCTGGGTCATTGCTAGGAAAGATTAGTTTCTCCGAAACTGGTCTCATGCCATCAGAATCGTATGAACAGGGCACAGTCTGGAGTTGATCCTAAACACGATCGATGACAGGTTACTATGGAACGTTTTGGAAGTTCGGGAGCTGGGGGCGCTGAAGATTGCCAGCGGATCAATCGGTGGGCGAACAGCAACATTTGGGATGATTTGAAGCATTGAGGTTAGAACATTGCAGTAATGACTCCCCTGAAAAGAGGCTTGCACATAAAGGGTGAACCTAAGTTGACCCTGTCTATCAAATTTCCTGGCGGACACTTGATTCATTGATCCATAGGGCACACCCGTGCAGAGATGGGATGAGAGAAATCAACAATAAACGAGTGGAGTGTGAGAGGAGATTCTATTGACTTGAGGTGGGGTATTGTATGCTGCAGGCTCGAGAGATGACTGTTAGAAAAACGACACGATCATGCCAAATGTTGCGGTGCAGTGGATTAGGAACGCTCTCTATGTGTTGTAGCACCAATGTATAAGCTAGGTAGATACCTAGGTAGATATAGAAACCTGGTCAGTCCCACACGACAATGGCACGAACCTCGATACTCTCTCGTGCCGGAATCTCGTCCAAGCCCACCTCAGGGGTTCTGATGGCCGTGTGCCCTGTCGGGAAGCGAGGCCTCGAGCTGTCAGAATCATAACCACGGAAGATCCACATCTCGTTCGGCCTCTGCTCATATAGGTAATACCACTGGTGCCTATCCTCCTTATGAGGATGTGAGAAGTACGTCGAGGCTATGAACTTTCCTGGTAGCAGCTCTCGCTTCTTCAACCGCATGTCAGACGCTTGGACGGTCCGGCAGTCGCACATGGCAAGGGGATCACGATGGACTGTCTTGACGGGCTTCCAGGTGTTGAACACGCCCCACCTCCGAGCGCCCAGGAGTATTTGTCTTTCATCTGGGTCAAGTCTGGCCGATGACAGCTCTCGCATGGTGGACATGTAATCGTCGTTGATGCAGAAGTCGGCGTGAGCATTCGCAGAAGGCCCGTTTGCGTTGGGGTTTTCTCCATCGGGCTTGGTCTCGTTGGTGGTGTCTGGCGCAGCCCGACAGACATGGTTCATGACGAATACATGCTTTGCGCCTGTGCTGTATGTGACAAGCATCGGTGTTGGTCAACATGGGGGTCCACTGACCAGAGGCGCGATAGGCACACGACGGCGCAAGTACACTCACACATTCTTCAAAACTTCCGCAACCTCCGTGTAGTACACCTCCTCGGTCCATTTCTTGTCAAATTCGTGCCGCTCACGCGTGGGAAGTACCGCCACCTGGAAGCCGTTGTCCTGCCAGGTGAACTCGTCCTCGCGGCCTCGGATGTCTAAGATGGACATCTTCCGCGTGTACTCGTCTCCGGTCCCGAGGTACCGCGCCTTAATCTTCCCCTCGACCAGTTCCTCGCCAGTGCCTTCTGGAGGCCAGTAGTTGATGTCAGCCGTGACATTATGGAATCCATGAATCGCCGCCGGACACATATTCTACTTATTTATGATCGGCAGCCGTAGGCTCGGTGGCACTAAACGTGTCTCAGGGTAGAAGACAGAGAAAGGGCTCTTAATTCGTTCAAGTAATTTGGAAAGTTGAGGTGCACGCAGCGGTGAGTTCAGCACAGTTGGAATGGAATGGGTAAAGGGTCCATTTATACGCAGTGGTTAGTCTTGTATTTTGTTCCAATAATAAATATCGCGTAGATAAACTCTTGGCTGAGTGTGGTCGTTGCATCCTCGTAACCGTATTCCAAACCCCACTGCGCCAAGTAAAGGACCGGCACCTGGGCACCTCTCAGCCAAGGTTGGCGCTAATGATTCTTCTTATAAGGCCCCTAACAACCCGAAAACGAGAACGGTGGTTTCTGCAGTCTACTAGCGAGACCGAGATATCATGTTCTATCATGACCATCGCCTACAGCTGAACGGCCTGCGTACGTCGATGTCACTCGCCCCAGTAACGCTTGCATTCGAAGTGGTATCCGATTTAATCTGTATTCCAATTGACAATTTTGAGCGGAAATCAACGAAATGTGACAGCTTCAAAGATTGTGACCTTGCGAGTTTCATGCTCTATTTTGTGACGTCCTTGGCACTATGTACTCCTCAACTTCTGCACTCTCTTGTTTATTTCTGCGTAGTCGTCTCCAATCTTCTTCATACCGGCCTGAATGATTGATCCGTCAGCACCACTCAGCGACCACGACGCACCCATCGCGAACCACTTCTCCAACAGGTCTTGTCGGCCCCCGATACCTCCGATCCCGACAGGTTTCCCCGCCCTTCTCGCCTCGAGTACCACGCTGGTGACGGCATCCTGATAAAGAGGATTGTCGTATTGACCAGGTATGCCCAGATCAGCACATAGATCGTTGGACCCGATCAAGAGCCCATCGACGCCGTCCAGGGCCAGTATCTCGGCGGCGGCGGCGACGGCAGCCGGGGTCTCGATCATGGGAATGAGCATGGTCTCACGGTTCAGAGTCTCATTCTGAGCAGCGAAAGGCACATGGCGGAAGTCGAACAAGGGCTGGTTGTTTGTAGACCCGCGCTGACCAAGCGGTGCGTACTTGGCGGCACGGACGAGATCTTGCGCCTCGGCTACGCTGTCCACATGTGGCACAACCACGGCAGCGGCGCCGGCATCCAGTGCGCGGCTCAGGTGGAACGGCGACTTGCTGGGGACGCGGACGATGGGGGAAACGCCCACGAAGTTGCAAGCTACTACGAGCTGTGCCACAGCGTGCAGGTCCTGGGTTGAGTGCTCCATATCGAGGAACATGCCGTGGATCCCGGCTGTCTTGCACATCATGGCCATCTCGTTGGTGAGAAGGAACTTGACGGAAAGAACAGCGCTGACCTGGCCTGAAAGAACGCGTGTGCGGAATGGGTTCGATATGGATATTGTCGGACTCCTGGACGTGCCGTTGGTTCCAGCAGAGCCCATTTTGTGTGCGTTTTTTTTTGTGAGAAAACGAAGAGAGAGAATGTAGCTGATGTGTGCAGATGGGGAAATAATGTTGTTGGCGAACAATTGGCCTCCGTGGTTTACCGGAACGCCCTTGAAGCTTTATACTCATGTATCTGTTCGCGGACTTAGGGTGCAGATAGCAGTTCCCTGCTTGCGATTATAAAGACTGTCGTGTGTGGTCGTCTCTGGTACAGTGCGCCACAATTCTTCTGGTCCGGAGCCTCGACGTGACTATCAACTTGTTCAAATAAGTTCCGAACAAGTTTTAGTTCCAAACATGTCAGCATCAGTAGGGCACAGGTTTCCCATGACAGACAGCTGTTCTCGTGAACGACTCGACCTCATTCAGGTGTGTCGGATCGGCTCCGCGCCGACACCTAGTGCACGCATTTCGGCCCTAATGCCGAGGAGGCCGCAGCGGCCGGACTGAGTCTCGGTTGTCACTACTTCCAGCCGCGCGTGCATCAGACGGCGCACTGTGTGAACACGGGAACAAGCAATATATCTATCAGCAGAGTTTGTAGAGCTCCGAAGTCTATCTGCCTTATTTCCAAGGAGAACGCATGTTCGCACCCGTAAAAACGGAGAGTACACCCGTACATCACTCCCGCTACAGCTGCAGCCATTAGAACGCATCACCAAGGCAATTTGCACACCCACAGACGGTAACACACCCAACACCCCATATACATAACGCCCATACACCTAATACATATACATTCATAAATTGAGTGTGTGAGTCGGGTGTGTGAATTGGGTGTAGGTGTTGGGTCAGTGCTGGCGATGTATGAGGGTGTAGCCTCTGATTTTGCGGGTGCAAATATCCGTTCTCTTTCCTTGCAGTCGCTTCGAGCCGGATGTCCGATGTGACTACCTCGTGGGAGGCTCAGAGTAAAAGTACATAGTGACCAGCCCCTGCCTATGTACTGTACCAACATTTGAATATAAGCCATTCGTGCAGAGCCAACGGAACCCACCATCCAGATCATCGTAGCCGGTCATGCCCTCTGGTCATTGAAAGAGCGCCATGTTGAAGCCCGCGTCCCCGTACGCGTATTCGCCCAGGCCAGCCTCCATACTCCACAGCGGGTTATCTTCGGTCAGCGTTGCCCAGGGAAACATGGTATATTCATCAGGAGACGTGATTTCTGCCGATAGTATGGCACCTGGCTCAAGACCAGCCTCGTTCCTGTACATGGCAGCGCCCTCCGGGTCGATGCCACCGCATTGGGGCCAGCTCGCGCCAGGCAAAGGGATACCAATCGCTGCTCGAGCCTGGTCTTCTAGATGTATGTCTAGAGGCGGGTGGTCTGCGCGGGATGTCTGACCAGCCTGCGATTGACTGTGCCGTGGTCCCAATACTGGTTCCGTGACCTTGTGACTCGCCCCGGTCGCCTCGGTCCTAGTGAAAGTCGTGCTCCGGGGGCTTCCGCTGCTCTTTTGATAGAACCCCTTCGCGACGTTTCGATGAAGCGCCTCGAAAACTGTGACATAAGGCTTGGCGTCGGGCAATTTCTCCCCCAGCCGTCTAAGTGTATCTTCACACGCGACCAGCGTCTTAGAGGTTGAGCCCGTATAATTGCAGTCGGTGGTGGATCCATCAGAGACGGAGATGGATAGCATGATGGAGAGACCAGCCGTGAAGAGGAACGAAAAGTAGCTCCGAGTATAAGTGATGGCGTTCTCCTCGAAGAGTCCGGAGAACAACTCAATCCCTCGGGCAGCTGTCCTGAGTGATAGGGCTAACATGTTCTGGGGAGGGACTCCCTTGCGCTTCGGTACGACTTCCATGACTCTTCGGATGAGAAGGAGTTTCTCCCTCGCGTAGAGGAACTCAAAGTACTCGTGTCTCTCGTAGAGGCATTTTGGACTGGTCACCACGGGTGTGGATGTGCGCCAATCTTCAAGCGCACCGAGCAATTCATCAAGAGCACAGAACACGTTGCCCGTTGATAGCAGTTGCAGCTCGTCTGGGGAACGTCGTTTGCTGTGATTGCCGGTGACTGATGCGAGACTTTGTATCCGTGATGTAATTTGACGGAGTCGGACACACGCAAGGAAGACGGTCATCTCGTTTGGGCCGGACCCGGTGTATCTGGTCTCAAAGGTGGCCAAGTCAGGATATAGTGCGCTAGCCGCAGCCAGGTCGGCGTCATCCATGTGAGCTGGCAGTGGAGTGGAGATATCTTGGTCAGATATCGCGAACGGGCGGTCGAGCGTCGACGAGCTATAGCGGTCGATCATGTAGCATTCCCAGAACACCCTGCGCTGCAGCTGTTCCTCTAACAACTGTATCTGCCGCCCGGGTGGCTGGTGAAGACCCTGCTCGATGCACATACGGATGCAGAGCTGAACCACATCCCAGATGGAGGTTCCTGAGAGGGAGGCGACATGGCCCTCGGTCACTAACTGAGCGGGGATGGCGGAGATGGCGGAGATGGCGGTGAGGGGAGTTGAGGAGGGAAGAGAACAGAACGCACCTGTATGATGATAGACTCCGAAACGGCAAATAAGCAGGAGGTCCTGTACGGCTGGGAGTCCGTTGGCCATGAATCCCTCGTCGAAGTGCCTCATAGCTGCTAGGTAGTATCCGAACGAATGATGCGCATGTCTTCCGCTCCTGTACGAAGTGATACTCCCGGTAGCTAGTATCATGAAGGCGTGGAAAAGTTCCCGAGGAGTCGGAGAGCAGCCAGGGCTGAAGACGTGGGCGAATGTGGTCTCGATATCTGGACGAAGGAGGAATGGATTCTGGACTTGAGGTCCGTCCAGGCTAGAGGTTAACGAGAGGATGACGCATTAGTGGACCGGTACGTCCTATTCGACTGTTGTAGCTGTTCTTTCTTGCTCAAGGATGGATGAAATGCACTTGGTCTTACTATTGATTAAAAAGAATCCTTGCTTCCTCAGGTGGAGGCAGTTCGTTGGGCCGGATTGTGGCCTCGATTGCCTCGGGCTTTTTCGTCAAGCCATGTAACAGACTGGCATGTTCATCTTGCCAAGTCTTGCTGGTGAAGAGAAGTCTAAGGAACCTGTGTGGGCGAGAAATTGATGAATGCCTTGTTATTTGCTTAGGTCTACAGCCGCTTGGATCCATGTCCTTACCTGTATCCGCCTCCGTCGGCGACAGCAGAGCTTGCCTGTGTTGTCGCGAAGGCGGCCGCCGCCCTGGCTCTAGGGTCGGCTGGGCTGGGTTCCACAGAAATGCTGTTGGCGTCGGTAGAAGGCGGCTGTTCTTGAAGCTCGTGGTAATCAGGCGACAAACGTGATTTTGACGCAGCCCGGGCCTTCCGCTCCAGAGCATCCAAGTATCTTTAAAAGCAGAGAACGGGGTCAGCCACTGTAAATGCTTGGCATTGTCTATGGCTGTGTATCTACTACACTGGCAGTTGCCTGAGAGATGGCCCAAGGACATAAAGAGAAGAGTGAGTGGGAGGTTGGGAGGTATGGTCCAAATCAATCCAGATGTATAATAAACATGACCATGGTCATGTGCCCTCAACGTGGTGGCGGCTCAACTCACCGCCTCGTGACGTTTCCATCCGCAGTTGCCTTGCCACTGTTGGATATCGAAACAGCCTGCACGCATTCAAGGCCATGTCTTACACACGGCCTGCAACTTGGTCGGTCGTTGTCACACTGTGTACCGAGAAACCATGGTCAGAGAGGAGGTCTGTCTGCATCATCGCCCGCTTGAAGAGGATCGAGTGTTCCTGGCTCCAGAAGTGACGGGCTTGATTCACCTTGATTTTCCGCTGGTGGCAGGTCTGACAAGCAGGCAGCCTAGGGAGCGCCATTTCACCGGCCACTTCGGTAGAGACTGGGTTGAGAAACGAGATGCCCCCCAGGTTTTGACCAGGCAAGAAATCGTTGGACAGCTTTTCATTGATGTGACCTTAATCTGCTGCTTCCCCGCTGTCTCTTTACTATCTACTGAGGTGCTATGATTCCAAGCGGATCAACCTCATATTACTCCCACTGTACATATACAAGCATTATGCATTATTCCATGCAATTACTAGTTAAGACCATTTTGTTGGGGTAATGATCATTGAACATCACATCCCCGCAATCTGCGACCCCATACTACCCCGCAAAACTAGGACAAGGGTGGGCTTAGGAGCTCGGTATTTGTCCGGCCAGACATCTGGATCGCAACAACGCCGACCGACACTAATAAATGCCGGAAAAACAACACAACATCACCGATCGAGTTGGGGACCGACCTCCTTCGATGCGGTTATCCGGACTCCTGGAATCCTCCCTGTTGTGTGCTTAGTCTCACTCGGCTACATGACGTTGTTACCGGACCTCAAGTCTTCTGTGTCGCTCTCTACTCGTCAGCAAGTCCTGCAAGTCAAGATCGAGTCAATACGCAAGCCAGCATGGAGCCGTCGTCGAGCAGCGACTGGGGGACAGGCCCGGCCCGAGTTCAAGCCTGCGAGAGATGTTGGAAACGGAAACAACGAGTTAGAACCCTGCAGTGTTTTATACGTGTTCTTCAATAAGCATGTGGTGCATCTTACTTCGTTACAACTAGCATTCAACGGGGACGTAGACAGGCTGACCATTTGTTTTCTGTGTTGGCCACGTATAGTGTGACAGACTGCTGCCATCATGCTCTGCTTGCGCCGACCTAGGTATCGAGTGCACGCAGCGCACAGTCAAGTTCACACTAAATGTAGCTTCTGGTGCCGCGGAAGGCAGCAATCTCACAAATGCAACACTGGGCAGGTCAGTGGCCCCATGGCTCCAGCTCCGGCACTGATCGATAACGCTTGTCTCACTGTGCAATCCTCCTTTCAGTTATGTGGAATCCCTGAAGAGTGCCATTGAGGAGGCTGGAGATCGCCAGCCTCCCCGAAAACGTGCTCGTAGAGAGAGCCCGGCCTCTGCGTCCCCTTCCCCGGGCCGATGCGGTAGTGATTCACCCGCCGCCCGAGAGCAACAACTAGCGCCTGAGGATTCTGAAACGGCGACTTCCCAGTCGGCTGAGCCAGATGATGATAATGATGATGCCCCTCAAGGCCAGCAGATTCAGGCCCAGGCAGATACTGACACGCTAAGTGCATTCGCGGACAAGGATGGTGACAGGGACGATTCGGTTCGGGCGTCTATGAACGGCATCAACTTCCTCTCTCGGGACGCTATGGCAGAGCCTCGCGGGAATGGATTCGCGAACATCCCGCAGAGAATCAGCACGGGAAGCCTTGTCAGGGCCGCCATCGCGCTGAATGGCGCCAATCCTGCTTGCCCGGCCGGTCCAGACGCATCCCTTTCCTCTTTAATGGTGATAGCGACGGGAGGAGCTGCAGAACAGCCTCAGTTGAGCCGGAAGGCTACGGAAGGGTTCATGGCCTTGTTCCAGGACGAGGTTGCCATACTGTTTCCACACTTTGACCGCGCTCAGCTGGAAAGACAGTACCAACTTGTTGTTGGCGGTCAGGATGGTCACCCTCATTACGGGAGAGACCTGCCATCAGAGGCCGACAAGTTCAATGCCTACATGGCTGTTTGCATCGGCACATTGTTATCATCAGAATCAACCCGCCTGGAATCATACAGGACGAAACTCCAAAACGCCTCGTTGGAACTTTTTGACTCTCTTCTGGAGGACGGCGACAGCCTCGTTCCTGTTGCGTGCCTCGTCTTCCTAACCATTTATGCAACCTACAGCCCTTACGGCGGTTCTGCCTGGCAATTGCTCGGCTTAACCATGAAGCAATGCATATTCTTGGGCTTGCATCGTGATCCAGAACAACATATGCATACCGCCATATGGTCAGAGACAGACATGGAGACTCGTAGACGTTTGTTCTGGACCATTTATGTGCTCGACAGGTACCTCTCCCTTTCCCATGCTCGTCCCACCCGCCTTTTTCCAGCTTTAGGAACAGAAATGATTTGTTGACTTGCTCAAGATCCTTGAATTCGGTCATGGACAGGCCCTTCCTCATTCAAGACAATGACATATCAGTACAAGTACGTGTGTGCGCGCTTGGTCTTGTCAGAGTCTGCGGTTTCGGCTGGCTCAACCATAGTCAAGACTGCCCATCCACTAATAATTGCCTTTTAAGCTACCTGACCTGTCCACTATCTGCAGCTCTCAGGGCGATTGTCGTCAACTGAGCACTTATATCTTGATGCAGGCGAGTCTCCTTTCTAATATTCGTAGCAATCCAGATCAGCCGGTTCTCTTCCACTATAGCAACATACAACACCTTCGAGACTACCAACCAAGGCTGTCTGAGCTCCCTGTGGTCCACGCATCACAGATATCGATGCGGCTGGCGCAGAACCTAGCCCGGATCTTCACACATATCGCTCAAGACGCCTCCAAGAGGGTCGAGGAACAAACGATCAATTCATCGTCCATATTCGATGTGAGAAGCATCACTTGGCAAACAAGCACGGCATGCAAGAGGCTTATCGATTTGCTGTATGATCGATCGGACCAGGCACATTTTTTCGGGTCCTTTGTTGACGCGTACGACGTTTTCATCTCCGGTGTGTTTTACATCCACCTTGAACAGCGATATATCCTTGAAGTCGACAGTCATTGGTCTACAGGTGACATTAACGGCGCTCGGGGAGGGCGGCTCATTATTGCCAACGATGTGGTCAACAAGTGCTGCACCCTCATCGCCGGGATCGAGTCTCGCTTTGGGGCAGTGAAGGTCTTCAGAAGGGTTCTGCGAGACTTCTTTGCGCTTGCAACGGGGCAACGTCATCCAGACAGAACAAATTCTGTAAGACACACCTGCCGCTGACCAGCGTGAGTCCGTGTCCCTATCGCTTTTGCTGACTGCTTTGCCAGCTCTTGTTCAATTTGCCGGATATTGTGCCCAGGCGAATCGCGTCTTTAATGCGTAACATGCTCCAGGAGCAGAAGGCGATGCAGGTGCAAAGCTAAAGCAGGTCCTCACAGCCATCGTCAGGCAGCTGAAGTGTGCAAAGTCGTTAACTCCATCACGGGTATGGTATGTAACGAAGCCTAAATATCGCTGTCTGCAAAGCTAAACATGACACTAGTTGGGCAGCTATGTCAAGGATGACTCGGAACTCAAACAGCACCCGATTGATAGTCATGCTCGAGCCGGGCTGAGCTATATGTTGATGGAAATATAAATTTTGGTACAAGCCGTTCAAATGACGGTTCCGGCATGGGTGTCTACCAACGTCAACAGGTCGCTCTTTGAGCCAATAATCGACAAGATCAATATGCGGACTCGACATGATTGACCTTATGATACGACTTATCCGCATCCCCTTCGAGATGTTCTGGGTCATTTCCACGTCGAGAGTACTGTGAAGTAGCGAGGTCCTCCGGCCTGGGGTATGCAATCTTGAAGACGGTGTACCACGGCCTCTGAAACAGTTTGTCCATGGATTCGAGCGAACGGCCCGAGGTCTCAGGCATGGCGACGAAGACATACGCGAGCGAGAGGGCACAGATGGACGCAAAGAAGGCGAAGGCGCCGTACCGGTGCGTGGCAACGAGCAGCGACGGCATAGCACGCGAGCACGCAAAGTAGAAGGCCCAGTGCGCGGCCATGAGGATCGAGACACACAGCCCGCGGATGCGCACGGGGAATACCTCGGCGGACACTAGATACGGGATGGAGAACCATCCCATTGACCAAGCCACCGCGTGCAGGTAAATGGCCACTATTGATGCCACGCTTGCGGCCGACGCCGAAGGGCTACTCGCAATATCCGAAGCGCTCTGCCCGCTCGTGACGCCCAGATAGGCTCCAACGAATACGAGCGTGATTATTTGCAGTGTGATGCCGGCCATCAGCGATCGCCTCCGTCCGATGAAGTCGATGACGAAGACAGCGATCAGCAGCGTGGAGGTAAACTTGACAATGGCATAGATGCCGGTTGCGAGGAATGTCTCCTGCTCGCCACCGATGCCCAGGTAGCCAAAGATTGTGGGACTGTACTGCGTGATTGCATTCGCGCCGGACCACTGGGCGAAAAGGTGGGCCATGAACATGAGCACAAACCGGCGCCGGTTCTCGAGCGTGGAGAACGTCTCCCTGAGAAGATCGACTTGGGGAGCCCCAGCCACGGCCTCCAGCTCGTGATTCAGCTGCTGCTCTGTCCCTTGAAACTCGGCCTGGACGTAGTGATGGTGTTCCGGAAGACCCCTGAGGCCTGCCAACACCCTCAATGCTTCGCTGGGCTTGTTACGTGCCAAAAGAAACCGAGGTGACTCAGGGCAGAAGAACATCCCGATCCCCCAAATGAGGGCGGGCAGTAGCTGGAGGCCCGTTGGCAATTGCCACTGGAGCTGAGTATCCTGGTGGTGGCGTGTGATGCCGTAATTGAAGAAGAAACCGAACACAACGCCGAGTTGCTGGCAGCAAGCATACTGCAGCGTGAGCAATCCGCGGATCGGGGCAGGGGCTATCTATGCAGATGCAAATGAACAGAAATTAGCACGCTTGGGCCATACTGTACTGGCAGATGTTCCTCAAGGAACACTGGGGTTGGTATACCAGATGAAGACAGCCGGACTCACTTCAGAAATGTAGATCGAAGGGAGCACAGTTGTTCCCCCAATGCCAAAGCCGGAAACCAAGCGAGAAACATATAAGCCTCCAAGATGGCCGCCGGAAAAGGTCTGACCGAGGATACCAGCCACGTATATGACTGTAAAAGTCTGCATTGTCCATTTCCGACCGAGCCTTTGCGTCAGCCAGCTGCATGCAAGGCAGCCAAACACAGCGCCGGCGGTGGCGATGGACACGATCCAACCCTTGGTGTTGGCATATTCGGCCGCGGAGAGCTTGTCTAGACCGAACTTTGTCATGAACGATTTCATGACAACCACTGATGCAATGTTTCCTGTGTGTTGTTCAGTCACCTCTTCAAATTACACGTAGACTGTGGTCGAATGGGTATCTGGCACTTTATACGCGAAGTGGACACACCTTCATCAAACCCCTTTGCAACGCCTGAGAAGCTCCAGACACACGTGTTGAACAATAACCACCAATTGAATATCTCTCCAGGGCTCTCCTTGAGTGCCGCCCGAGTCGTGGCGACCAAGGAGCTTCTAGCCATAGCAATTTGTCGGTCAAAATTAAGCCAGATTGCAATCTCTGCACGCAGATACGACGGTGGCTAGAGGACGCCGGGCCGAAAGCCAAGGAGCAAGGATGTTGTTGAAGTTGTACATCTATGGGAAATCCGTCTGTTGGTGAGACAATATAGACAGGAGGACTTTATGAGGAGAAAAGCGCGCTACCAACGTCTTCTAAGCAAGCTTGTCGATCTTCGTTTTCCACTTTGATCTTCCAGATACTCCATAGTACCAGAACTGTTCGGCATGTTGGCCTCCATTGTCTCTCGGACTAGTTCCGGCCATTTTGAATCGCATCGGGCGTCGGACATATTTCCGAGGCAAAGTGGCTTGGCTTCAAGTGCTGTCTGATACCCCTGGTGAGCTACCAGAGGACTTGCTCCACAAGTGATCAGAAAATAGAAAGCTTTAGCAAAAATATAGATCTTCTGTCGAGATCGCCTGGTTGGTTCACGTGCTGTGCTTGAAACCTATCGAGTTTTACCAGTAACTGATTATCGCTATGAATTTCTTTCCGCCACCTCCGGTCATCAAAGCGGAGCTTTTTTTCCGGATCCCAGACTCGATAAGGTGCATCGGTCAAGACTCCGAGTGGCGAGGTGGCTTTACTCGGCCATTCCAGGACATCTTTCTAGAGGGCCCGTTGGCCGACAACGCGGGTAATCTGTTCGTTGTCGACGTTCCTTACGGCCGCATCCTGCGGATAACTCCTGATAAAGAGGTTAAAGTCTGTGCAAAGTGGGATGGAGAACCAAATGGACTGGCTGCAACGCCAGACGGGCAGTTGCTAGTGGCAGACTATAAACAGGTACATACGGTGACATCCAAAGGAATCCAGGAGGCACTTGGGGACTAGCCAGCAAGTAATGATCGACGCTCATTCCGACGTAAATGCTGATGTTACTACCACAGGGCATCTTGATCTGCGACCCCGCAACTGGCTCGATCAAGCCATACATGACACGGCGCCACCTCGAGAGGTTCAAAGGACCCAACGACCTTGTCGTCGACTCTAAGGGCAATGTTTACTTCACCGACCAGGGCCAAACGGGAGTGACTGACCAGACTGGCAAGGTATACCGCCTGAGCCCCGGCGGAAAGCTTGACCAGCTGGTGGACAATGGCGTCTCGCCCAACGGCCTGGTCCTATCCCACGACGAGAAAGTCCTGTTTGTGGCAATGACTAGGTCCAACCAAGTGTGGCGCCTGCCACTCCACGACGATGGTACCACCACTAAAGCCGGTGTCTTTTTCCACTCGTTCGGTACAGCCGGACCAGACGGTCTGACTCTTGATGCCGAGGGAAACCTGTTCATCTGCCATCCTAGTCTTGGCTCCGTCTTCGTTGTTGACCCGAGTGGATTGCCAAAGGCTCGCATCATCAGTGGGACCGATGGTGTGAATCTGACCAATTGCTGTTTCGGTGGTCCGGAACACAAGACGTTGTACATCACGGACAGCCTTGAAGGCTGCGTTCAGAAGGTCGAGTGGCATTGTGAAGGGGTCGTGGCTGCACCGACGCTACATTTGTGAAGCTTCTGGGAGGCTTGGCCGGCAGCAGAGTTTCAACAGCTTGAACGTAATTACTGGATGTGGGTGTGACCCGGCGATTTTATACGGCTGCTCGGGCAGTGGATGTGATCGGACAAATAGCAGCTATCTATATCGCCCACTATATGAATGGAACTCATGTCATCAGAGCTAGACTTAGTTAAGAATATAAGTTAAATGATTTTAAACATGAGAACGGACATCTGCACCCGTAAAAATGAAGGGTATTATTCCTCTAATTTGCCAGCACTAATCCAACACCCACGCCCAACACCCATCATCAATTCACACACCTAATTCACATACTTGGCACCTATAAACCTAATTTATATAAACTTCAAGTATATAGCCTTATAGGTAGTGGGTGTATGGGTGGAACAATATGTGTGGGCGTGCAAATAGGCCTGGTTGATGTGCTCTGTAAAGCGAGTGATATACGAGTATACCCTCCGTTTTCACGGGTGCGAATATCCGTTCTCTTGAATACTGGTCAGCCTTGTCTGAGCCTGCTTCCGCCTACTATACAATGATTGTGTTTTGTCGAATTTGCAATTATTATTATACGGTAGGAGTTATATGAATTGCCATTGCATTATCAAACGACATATCTGAAGCCGTTTATAACTGCCCTCTGCGAGACTTCGTCTAATTGCCTGATTGCGGCCTCGTCATGGATATCTGTTTGTTCCGCCAGCTTGTCGAACTCGGAGTTGGATCTTTTCAGGAAGTGACGCAACGTTAAAATGCAAGCAAGCCCGAGAACTTGGAAAGAGAGGATGCATGCCCAGGACTGTCTAAAGTACGGTTCGTACTCGTCGAGCCAAAAGTAGTTGGCAAACAAGGAAGCGGTATTCGCAGTAGTGTTGGCAATGCCGATCGCCGCGGCACGCTTTACCGGAGGCCTCACAATGGTGGACGACAGCCAGGTGTAAGTGGTTGAATAGATGCCGAATGTGCCTGAGCAGACTAGGAAGGTCATGGCATATCGAGCCCACTGCTGGTCGGACAGAGCGATGGTGACGACAGTGGCAATAATGGCGGTGATTGCTGATATGGCTGCGTGGGGAGAGCGCTTCTGCCTCCTGTCGGCGTCCCAAGCGAAACTGAGCGCCCAGATGAATGAGAATAGGTAGGGAGGGGAGGTTAACAACAGTACGATGGTGTTTCTCTCAAATCCCAAACCTTGGATCAAGGTCGGGAAAAAGTGGGAAAATGATATGGAGGCTGTGGTCGCCATTTGAAGGCAGGCAAACAGCCAGACGCGGTAGTCCTTGACTGCCCATGCCAAGCCGGCCCATATGGACACCTGTTTCTCTCCATCTGCCAGAGCCTCTTCGCTGCCAGCATCGGCCGCCAAGCGGCATTGTGCGACGATCTTCTCCTCCTTGCTAAGCCAGTCCGTCGTGCTGGGGTAGTCGGGCAGGACGAAGAAGGCAATTGTGCCCACCATGACGGTGACGATACCTTCCAAGATAAAGAGCCACCGCCAGGCTGCGAGACTACCCACGCCCGACATACCTGATAGAATCCCAGCCGAGATCAATCCCGCGAATGAGTTGGACAAGAGTAGACCGCAGATGAGCATGGCCATGCGGATCCCAAGCTCGCGTTTGGTGTACCAGCAGCTCAAGTAGTATACCGCGCCAGGGAAGAATGGAGCCTCCACAAGGCCCAGCACGAACCTGACAACCAACAGGCCTGCTGGACTTGAGGTCGAGGCAGTAAGACCGCTGACTACGGCCCAAGTGACGATACATCCTGGCTGTAGCAAAAAGACGGTCAGTCAACAACCACCTCATGTCAACCCTCACTCCACTTAATCCTACGCATTAATTTTCAACGTGATCCGGGGCAGCACATACCAGGAAGATGTGAGGCTGGACCTTGGTCATCAGCAAGGTCGAAGGGAGCTGCATGGCGATATAGCCGGCCGAGAAGATGGAGATGGCCGTGTTGTAAGTGACTCCCGTCACATTGGTGTCTTCCTGCAGGCCGTAGAGACGAGCCTGCGTGATGGAGTTTCGGTATAGGTAATTGAAGACATAAATGGTCACAATGAGTGGTAGGAGCCGGATGTCTATGCTCTTGACCAGGCGTTTCTCCGTCTCCTTCGAGAAGGCCGGGTCGTACGAGCGATATGTGGCCATCATGTTTTGTTTCACAGTCTTGTCTCCGTCAATTGTTTCAACCATGGCCACGTGCGGCTGGTCGACCGGAACCGGCTTGATTGAACAACCTTGCTCGAAGCTCACATCGACCTCCGTCTGTTTACCCGCCATAGTGCTTAGATCTGAAGCGATGATAGAGAATGTTCGTTCCTCAATCGAATTGATTAACAGTGATGGCAATGAGCAAGGTGATAATTGAAGTTGCAAGGACGAAAACAAGAAAGAATGCATCAACCTGGGTTGCTCTTGCAGACGATAGTGACGATCAAGAGAGATGTAGATTAATGCTCCAGGAGACATCTCTGCTTTATTCCTGTTTACCCCAGACAGATAATGTCCCTTCCGATATATTTTCCCCAGCTTTTCCCGATTTTTCCTAGGGTACTTCCAATTGTCAATGCCACCCAACCCCATTTCCCCCGCGCCTCGGATATTCTCCGAAGCCTAGGACATCAGCCGAACACTCTGGACGGATTTTGAATCAACATTCTGACAAAATTTTCAGGCGAAAGCCACGACTCGAGTACGCGTAGCTCTTCGGCTGCCTCTACACCACGTAAATGTGGTGAAGGGTTGAGACCTTTCTGAGTGACATCCACGTGGGGCCAGTCGCTTCCCCACAGCAGACGGTCGGCAGCCGCCGAGAAAAAGAGCTCTACCACCGGGCGCATACGACGTATGTCTAGCGGCTCTCGACGGTAGAAGGCGCCCAATTTGACGAAGAATCTCGTCGAAGTCGTGAGAAGATTGACCACTGCGGCAAGCTCAGGGGTTCCAATGTCTTCCGACGCCGCACATGCGTTGTGATCTGCGAGGATTCTGACTGTAGCTAGCCCGTCGTCACCACCACCACCACCATGACCATGACGCTCACTCGCCAACAGGCGATGTGCAAGACCGGACCATGTCCTGAGACTGAACTGGGCAGAAACTGCCCAACCGAGCTTTTTCACGGGGTAAAGACGGGCAGCTTGGAGCAGCTGGTTGTACGCCCAGTCCAGGTCGTTCCCAGAACCCCCATGAGATCCATGCACGCGGACGCATCGCACCCCTGCTTCATGCATGTGGGTGAGCTCTGGGCCCGGATGGAGCCCGTCATCTGATAATGTATTGAGGAGGACGATGCCCCTCAGTATCATTTCGGGGCGGATCCTGTTGGCTGTGGTCAGTTGGCTGATCAGGCCTGATGGCCCGTCCTCAATGGTGGCTTGTACCAACACAGCTCGTTCCGTGAGGACGCTGTCGAACATCTGTTCTAACCTGGCGGGCTGTGGCGTATATGTGCGCGTCGGGTTGAACGGAAATTCGGCGGGGTCGAAGCAATGGACATGGCAGTCCCATGCCCCAGGCGGCACGCCATTCGCCGACGCCATCGGTGCAATGTGTAATGCGGCTAAGTTAGCGGTGGCGACAAGGCTGCCAGATATCGCCAGCCAGGAGTACCACTGGTCTTAATTTTCATGTCCTGCGAGTATTGTTAACCCGTGTGAGTTACCCATTAAGATATCTTGATGATCCCTATGGGCTCGCAGAAACCCCCAGAAAAGATGCACGTGGCGTCCGGCGATTTTCCGATCCTAATCGGATTTTCTCCACCGATACGGACCCCTACCGATACGATGTACATTTTTTGATTTCATAGCCGTCGGGGCCTTCCACAAGTTCATGGTCGGCACTGACACGTCCGAACTGCTGAGTACAAAATAAGTATGAACTCAAGTATGGCATACCCGTTTGCCAATTTGAAACACCCCTCGAAGCCGTGTCAGTTATCGTCTAGATTCATCATTGTTTTCGTCTCAGTAGTCAACCATGGCGCCTGCTCTGTTGGTTGATCAAGACACTGCAGATCATTTATTGCTTCCTGCGGCCGACAAAGACCCCCACAAGCCCATAGTATACGTGATCGATCCGTGGCATCCTCAAGCCATAGATCACGCTAGGACACGGTTCAATGTGGTCCTCAACACCGACCCGGACTTTCAAGGATGGCAACAGAAAGCTACAGCCATCCTCCTGCGAGGTTCCTACTTCCGGAAACAAGACGTTGACCGGTGCCCGAACCTCATCGCCATTGGAAAGCATGGCGTTGGCATCGACAAGATTGACCAGCAGGCTTGCGCCTCCAGGGGAATCAAGATTCTAAACACCCCCGGCGCCAATTCACAGGCTGTTGGCGAACTGGTTCTGGCGCTTGCCATGTCCGTCGCTCGCCAAATACCGTTTATTGTGACCCGGCAATTGAAGCAGCCTGTGCAGAAGCAGTCCTGCAATGGGATAACACTGCATGGCAAAACGGTCGGGATAATAGGAATGGGTAGCATCGGCCGCAAGGTGGCAAACATGTTCCGTAGGGCCTTCGACGCTCCGATTGTGGCTTTTGACCCATACATGCCTGCTGACGCCTGGGCCGACCTTGAGCACACACGAGTTCAGTCCTACACCGATATACTCCCACATGCCGACATCTTGACCATCCACGTCCCTCTGACACCGGAAACGAAGGGAATGATCTCGTACGATGATTTATGCCGCATGAAGCGGACAGCCATCCTGATCAACGCGTCTCGTGGCGGAATAGTGGACGAGACTGACTTGGGGCGCGCTCTAGCGGAGGGCCTGATCTGGGGCGCAGGATTGGACGCACATGAGGAGGAGCCGCCAACGATTGAGAAATATGGGGAGATGTGGAAACTGCCCAACGTTGTTAGCACGCCCCATATCGGCGCGGCTACCGAAGACGCTCAACTCGCGTCAGCTTTGAGTGCCGTGGATAATTTATATGCGTACTTGAGCAGCTTGCACTAATTTACCAATCACAGTTACTCTCACCCTCAAATTATTCGAGAATTCATAAGCTATGCTAGTTTATTGCTTGGGTTGGCACCTCGTTCTCGCTGTATTGTCATGGGAAGGGAACATTCTGAAAATGTCTGTGTGCTGGGCGTATTTACTTCTTAAGATACCTAGGTAGCATCAAAACTCTGAAACCTGTCACAGTTCTGGATATTGAGTGACCTCGCTATCTCTCACATTCACTCAGTTCGCATCAGGTTTGATTGAAGCAGAAAGTGTAAATTGACGAGCTTGAAGAGCATGAACTATGAATAGCAACGGACGCCATGATCTGGTTACAAAGGAAATCCCATAACAAGAAAACATCTTCTCAGCCTCCCATTTTGATCTTCAGACACCTGCCGCAACACCGGATTTGTGAGGCGCTTAGCAGCCCTGGTCGAAGGCAACGAAGCTCTGGCCATCGGTGGCGGGAGGCAGCTGAGAGGCCGGGACCTGGAACAGGCGGCACTGAGACGCTCCGTTGAAGGTGCCAAACTCGACACTGGTAATGGTTAGCACAGGTCTGTCCCAGGACAGTGTTGGGGATGAACTCACGATTGGCAGCCACTAGTCTGCTTGCAAAGTGCGAGGCAGTCGGCCTGGTTGGCAATAGACGCGTCGGTCTTCAGGGGGGTAGGGGCGGCAGAGGTGGACGGCCCGGTCGGGGCAGATCCGCAGACATCGCGCTTATTGGCCTTCTGTCCACCAGTCTGGCCGGTCTGACCTGTCTGACCAGTTTGACCTGTCTGGCCTGTCTGGCCAGTCTGTCCGGTGGAGCCGGTAGAGCCAGTAGAGCCAGTAGAGCCGGTGGAGACTTGGCCCTGTGGGTTTGCCTGAGTAGGAGCCGTGGTGGGCACCTGGGAGCTGGTGCAAGCGACGTCCCAGACGTTCAGGTTGGTACCCTGGTTAGGAACCTGGGCAGCCGGGACAGAGTAGAGCTCGCAGGTGGGGGCGGAGGCACCGGCAGGGAGGCCGAAGACGAAGGACTTGCACGAAGCGTTGGCCTCGCAAGCCTCCTTGCAGAGCTCGGCAGTAGTGACTGAGGGAGCGCTGAGGGGTGTCTGGCTGCCAGAGGCGGACGGGGAGACGTTGCAGCTATCGCGGGCCATGAGAGGGCTGGCAAGAGCAGAGGAGGCCATGGCGGCGAGGATGACGATGTTCTGGATGGAAGGCATTTTGGTTTTTGGGGTTGGTATTGAAAGTTGTGAGAGTGAATGTGCTAATAGCTTTGAATGAGCGAGAAGACTGATTGCTGAAGATGATTGTGAGAGTGATGGATGCTGATGATGATGATGATGGAAAAGATTGTTGATGTTGTACGTCGGGTCTCAACTTCTTATATAGACATGAGTTTACTGCTCGACGACTACGACATCTGGAGTCCATCATGTCCTTTACGTGAATGTTCTTGCCTGTATCGCGCTTGAGGCTCTACAGATCTCGGTTTGTGGGGATCTGCGGATGGTTGCATTGCCATGATCTGCACAAGGGTCATACGCATAGCCTCATGGTGGGCCTTTACGTACAATAGGGGGCCTTCAGGGTCTGACGCAGCCTGGACCTCCACGGTCCGGTTTGTGGGCACCGGGATCCTAGGTCTGTTGGTTCCGCAGTCAGATCTGAATTGCCTTTTCATAGCGAAAACTCCACCTACACTACATATTGATACTCAAGTGGACAGTCTATCAGGCGTTTTCACACGTCGTTTCGTAGACCTAAGGAAGCTCACATACATGTACATAGATCCTTACTTAGGAGTATGGTGCTGAGGCGATGCACGATTCGAATACAAAATCATCTACGAGCATCCTCAAGGCAAGTTGTTTTGCGGTCCTCACCTTACCGGTGCAAGGACTTGAGGAGCGCAACGTGCAATGCTGCAGTGTAACTACTCCGTAGTAGCCGCAAAGCCCTGTCGTGCATGGGGCTACCTAGCTGACACCTGCTTAGGCCCACTCTTTAGAAGCTTCAACTGCTTAGGCTCGAGGCCTTATGCTGGGGTACGCTAGTCGATACTACACTATGTGGTTAGCCGATGGTTTCGGGCAAAGGGGGAGCTTGCCGCAGATCATCATGCAGCCACGACAGCGGGACGTTTCTGATCGAATGACCACGACCGCTGGAACCCACTCAACCTATGAGCTGCAAAGACTCAGCCCCTAGGTGATGAATACAAGATGGTCGGTGCACAACGGTCCATAGCGGCTTGTGTTATTCTTAGCATACCCGCATTACGTATACCTCTGCAGCTTGACTGGCTCTGCCATGAATCATCCCAAGTATGCTGGAGTGTAAACGTTCTAGAGCCTATCAGATGACTCGGCCCTGGGCCTGGGAAGCTCAGCCCAGAAACATCAGGCTTCGTTGCTTGCGTCGGCTGCGCAGCTGCATTGATGGGCCCTGCCCAGTGAGGGAGGCCCACCGACGCCGGCTGATGTCTTTTGCGGTCCCGATCCATCTTTGGTCAGGGGCCGATACCCGATGTTGGGGCTCGGGGGCCCCGATCCACAGTCACCTACACAAAAGTCGTCGCGTACACCTTACAGCATGAATCGTGTGACGTTCTGCGCCCTTTTCCCCCGCAGCATTTGGTAAGAATGTGCGTAATGTGACGAGGCTGGAGGAGGATCACGGTGCTAGCCTCGTCAGTTAGCCGGCATTCATCGTTGCGTTCACTTTGTCCGCTCTCACCAATGATTTCGAAGCGGTCGCTGAGTAACTATTCCTGTCTACTGAGAGAACCTCGGGGCGGAAATGTGAAGATTACGTTGTGAGAAGACATCATCAAACGTCTCCAAAAATAGGTGCAAAGTTTGCCAAAGGGTAGCCTTTCGAGATCCTCCAAAAGGCAGTACCGTAAAGCCAAATTTCCTGGCGACGAAATGGGGAAAATGTGTCACTGTCAGGCTTAGCAGATGAGTTGACGGAGAATCACTTCCACTGTAGAAATCAGTTCGAAGAATGTCCATCATCCTCATTCAAGTCCCTGAAAAAAAAAAGAACTTGCACTTTAATGTTGATGCAAACCGTGCGCATCCTCATCCTCATCCTCGTCTCGTCCGTACTCCTCGTCTTGGAAATGGCCCTCCCACTCGGGGAACGCATCTTCAAACCCGCTGGTTAGGCTTTCTTTTGCAGCTTCCAGCTTCTCCATCACAGACCTGAGCTCCGTTTGACCCTTTTCCACCGACCTCATCCTCCGCTTCCAGCACTTCCACTCAATATCTGTCAGCAGGCAGTCATCCAGGACCTTCTCGATGCCCTTGACATCAAGCTTTTCTCCAATGAGCACGATCTCCTGTCTCCGGTCTCCCCATTCGCCACCGCTGTCAATGTCATACCGGACCTGTTTCATTATCTCCGGGTCGGTCGTGTCTTCGTGATACAGTTGTGATAGCTGTTCCGGAGTAAGAGTGATGTCCCATCTGGTTCCGCCGACCAGTGTGAGCATTGCGCCTGCCTGCGACCAGATTCCGCGGTAGTCAGGCCGAGTTGCAAGCCAATACGTGCCCTTGGACCGGAAGAGGCGAGCAAACAGCGGGTTGGCGCGCTTGTTGGCCAGAACGATGTCATTGGGCGGCGTGGTCAAGTCTTCTGCCTCGGCGTCGATTGAGTCCATGTCGATGTCCCTGCTATCGACGACACTGACCTCGTGCTTGCTGGCCGTTGGCGATGTCAGGGCCGTCTGAGCAGAGCTCGAAACCTCTGATGTGTCTGAAGCAGAGGCCTCGCCGTCCATATCAGTATCTTGGTCGTCCGAGCCTCCGTCTTCTGTCTCTTCCGGGATGTCTCCCATTCCCTCGTTATCGCTTTCACCGCTGTCTTGCCCAATCACAGCAGACTGTCTGCTTGCGTTCTCTGATGTTTTAGCAACATCATCTGCATCATCTTCATGGTGCTCGAGCTGCAGGATGAATTTGTCGTGCACCAGTCTCCAGAGCCTCTCTGGGTGGAAGGGACGATCCCGCTTGTAAACGAAGTTGCGCACATTGTACTCCTCCGTCTCTGGCTTGGGGGTGATTGTAGTCTTTCCGTTGACCTGCCGAACAAACCATCAACGGCCACTCGTCATCAGTGCCTGGTGAAGAAGAAGCCAACTCACCTCCCTAAGCATCAACTCATGCAAGTCTCGCATCCACCCCGAGCTTGTTTGGGCCTTGTCCAGACTGAACAACCCCGTGTTGACGAGTTCAGCTACATTAACCTTACCGTAGCTGGCATGCAGGATCTTGGCCTCGCGATTCAAGGTCCGCACAAGGGCCTTGGTCTCGGCCAGGACCGCCTTGTCGACTGCATCAGTCTTGTTGAGTATAATGACATCGGCGAACTCAATCTGGTCCACCATCAAGTCGGATACCGTTCTCTCGTCCTCTGGCGTCACATCGTTGCGGCGGCTGGAGAGTAAATCCGCTGTGTTGAAGTCGTTGTACATGGTGAACGTGTCAATGACGGTCACGGTGGTGTCCAGGCGGGCGAATTTTCCCATGCCCGCTTCGCCGGCTTTATGCCTGCAAATGGTCAGTGTTTTCAATATTCTCAAAAGTTGCAAGTCCTCCCAACACCTGAGATCGAGCAGATTAAACGGAATCTGTTTCGCAGACTCTATTCTCGACTTGGCAAGCGATAGGTCGGATTCGCTTACAATTTCTTCAAGGCGCCACTCTCATCCAGTTGTCCCTCCTCCTTCAAAACCTGGTACATATGCTCTGTGAGCTTGGAGTCGAAACTCTCCGCGACTTGGCCTGGCTCGCTAACTGTTACTCTTCGTCAGCGTTGCTGTTCACCTTTTCCCGGTCTCCGCGTCAATTAACACGAGTAAAGCTTTAGACTCACTTCCGCTGCTCTCAATGATAACGTAGTCGAAGGCATGTTTCTCCGACAGTTCGACCAGCTCAGACAGCAGATCTTGGCGGAGTGTGCAGCAGATGCAGCCATTCTGTAGCGCGATGACCTTTTCTTCTGTTTTGTGTATGCGGTGGGTGGACTGGATGATCGAAGCGTCGACATTCACGGCTCCAATGTCGTTGACAATTACGGCAATCCTAAGACCGTGGTCACTCTGTAGTATGTGCTGAAGGAGCGTTGTTTTGCCACTCCCCTGTGCAACCCATCATGCGATGATTAGCAGGTCAGTCAGTGAATGGCCAACATGACCATCGGAAGGGGCCACGAGGAGAGATTCCAACCGTACCAGAAACCCCGATAACAACGTCACAGGGAGCGGTCCAACCCGTTGCTTCGCCTTCTTAGACTTCTTCTCCTGCGACGAGGTCATAGCCGGCTTTCTCTTGGACGTCATGACGAGAGATGGAACGGATCAATAAGGCAAGCAGGTCGGAGGACGGGGCACAGCTAGGAGAAGCTTGGTCTGACCATTTCGATTCCAGTTCTCGGTTCTTCGTGGACATGGTCCTTCTTATACTGTTCCTTTCCCATCAGGTGGACCCGCTATGGCTCGGTTTCGACGTGTGCTACCATGACGGAAGGAGGGTGGCCATCAAGGTTCCCAAGCCGCCCTCAAGGTTCCCATCAATGAGCTCCACAGCTAAAGCGCCGCTAATCACGACGAAGCAATTTCAAAACCGTAGCACTCATTCCTTGCTGGAACGGGATGTGAGCTAACGATCTATTCGCATGTGACACAGGCATGCTCTAGCCTCCCCCTGTGCACACGTGACACAACATTTGAAGACGTCTGCAGGGACCACACAATGTTTGACAAACAATTGTGTGTTCAGTGATACTTGAACGTATTTGATTTAATCCACCAGTGTCCATCACGCTCAATTAAAATTTGATCTGGCTTTTAATTTATATACATATGCTTCTTGAGCAACATACATCCAGTTCCTTCATTTAGTAATAAACGCTTAAATATCTAGCGTTAAAAAAATACAATGCCGATAATAGTCGGATTCGAATACGACTTTTTAGCTTGTGACTAAGAAAACAATGACAGCCTTGTGATAGCCGTGTAGACGAGGCTAGCGAGAACTGTTTCTGGCGGCGCCATAGACTAGAAAGTCGGGCAATCAGTCATACGGCGAAGACCAGAATAATCTCTCTTTAAACACCTTCAGGTAGAACGGCCGTATTCGTACGCCTCAATTGCTCCCCAAGGAAATGAAACTGATGGCCACCTTTAGACGGGTGATGAATAAGCCCCATCCCATTCAATACACCAATGGAATCCATCGTCATGATATACTTGCTCTGCCCATCGATGCTATGATAAGTAATTCATATTCAGACCACACAATGCCTGTCTTTGACAATCTCGCCGCAACTGAATACGTTGTTCGCATTCGAAGCGTGATCAATAACTTGAACCTCCGTGCACATGTGAGACACATTCAAAGGTGGCAGCAAGTCCTCAACACGCTGCTCATGAATCATCTGTCGCCTCAGAATGATTCTACTGATCGTTATTTTTTTTGGATTACTTGATTATCTCTTATGTTTTCGTGCGGGTGTATTACGAAGTGGTCCTAGTCAGCCTTTTTCAAGTCCCCCCCCCCCCAAACTATCCTGGATCAAGCTGCACTCTTTTAACAATACAGTGGCTGACAATACCTTTTGTGGTTAGAGGCTGACAATGCAGTAGGATAGCAAAAATGTTCTGGAAGACTCAGTATATGGTGGTCCTGGTGCTTCTAAGTTCTGTATACCGATTTATTCCCGAGAATTCACATTACCCAGCAAGGATTAACCCACCCCCCTGCTTGATTCCTGCTCTTAATAGTTGATAGCAAAACCCCCTAAAGCGGCCTGTGTCCCTAATTTAGATCTCGAACACACGGCATGATCTGTACAAGGCTGCTGATATGTCTGCCGGTACATTGTGAGCACTATGGGTGTAGAGGACATTATCTCCGTGGGTCGATCTCCTTTCGGCCACGCCACGTTTGCGACAGCCACGTTTGGTGGTGGCTTAACTACTTGTGGAGTTTATTGGAAGAACCTTCCAAGTCGCGTTAGCTTCCTTGGCCTACGATAAAACCAGAACTTCGTTCGCAGCTGCAGGAAAAACATGCTGGCAGTCCCGCCTTGCAGCCCGACAAGTGGAGGAATGCGACTGCGGATCATTGTTCTAAACCCCGGTGAGCCATACATATGCAAAATTCTCGTATTCCCGCTCTTCGTCCTTACTAATTACTTTCTTCGTCTCTCATCTCAACGCGTGCAAGGTGCAACGCATGTGACGGCAGTGCAAACACCACGATGGCCGAAACAACGAACACATACATCGGTATTTTGCCGAGGCTTGGCTTGAATGCTTGCCCATGGGCAGCAGTTGCGGTCAGCCTCCTGGGCTCTGTTTTGGCCCTCATGCTTTACCGCCGGTACCTGACACCTCTTAGTGATGTCCCTGGGCCATTCTGGGCGTCGGTCGGGCGGATGTGGCACACGACAATGATCATGAGGGGCAACCAGGGCGAGGACTTGCTTCAGCTGCACCAGGAATACGGTAGGTGTCTGCACGCATTCGGGCAGCAGTGCACTGCACCTTTGCTGACGTCTGAGTCGAAGGCCATTTTGTTCGCATCGCGAACAATGAGGTTAGCGTCTGCCATCCTGAGGTTGTCAAGGAGCTCATCTTGACACCTCTCCGAAAGGATGCATTTTACAAAATCTTTGCCTTCCCAGACTCCAGATATACCAATGGCATGACCGTTCTCGACCCAAAGCAAAAATCTGAGCACTCCAGAAACTTTGCCCCGGGCTATTCCTTATCCAATATGCTCCATTGTGAGGAACCCATCGACAAAGTGATCGGATTGTTGATGGATTGGATGGACATATACGCCGACAATGGGCAAGCGATGCATCTTGATCGGTTCTGCACCTTCACCTCGAACGATGTGACGGGCGAGGTCCTCTTCTCCCGGCCATACGGGTTTCTGAGGAGGGGCTATGACATTGGAAATGCCATTTCCAACAACCTGCGTCTAGGTCTCTTCGCCGCCGTGGCAGGCCATCATTGGTTGGTACTGATGATACATGCCATTTTCCTCGCGAACCCCGTCACCACATGGCTGGGCGTCATACCTACTGGCCACATCTTGAAGGTCACCATGGACTCACTCCATGAACGCGAGAACAGGGAGACAAAAGGTGGCAACCGCTTTGATCTGCTGGAATACTGGCTCAAAACCCTGCGCGACCGCCCAGATCGCCTGGACCTGAACACGGTCCAGGGCCAAACCATCGGCACTGTCGCTGCTGGTGGAGACGCCACGTCGACGGCGCTTCAATCATTTCTGTACCATATGATGAGGCACCCGACAGCCTGGCGCCGACTAAGAGATGAGATCGACGCCGCGAGCCAGCAAGGAAGGTGTCAATACAGGATCATCAGCTTCGCCGATACCCAGAAACTCCCTTTCCTGCAGATATGTATCAAAGAGGCCATGCGCGTCTTTGCACCGGTTCAACAGGGTCTCCCGCGTGTCGCTCCAAAGCACGGTGTCAAATTAGGAGATCGAGAATTTCCAGATGGAACCATCCTTTCTGTCAGCACGTTTGTGCTGCATAGGTCCAAGGAGATCTGGGGATCCGATGCCGACGAGTTCGACCCTGACCGGTGGTCCGCTGCAGACATTTCTTCGAAAGAAAAGTATTTCATACCAGTGAGTAACAACCAAAGAGACTGAACACTGACGTATGGAAGGGCTACTGACCTGGCGTCTTGTGATTACAGTTCAGCGGTGGTTACAATGGTTGTCCCGGACAGCACCTTGCGAAGATGGAGGTCGCTAAGATCTGTGGAACTATAGTTCGCGATTACGACATCAGACAAGTCGAGCCAAAGAAACCGTGGTCGTACAAGGCGTATTTCAATGTGGTTCCGCACTCTTGGCCTGTGTTCGTTGCCAAGAGGCGCCGTCATTAGTTCTTGGTTTAGCCGACCACAAGAATTGACCAACTGCGCACCAGGAACAGGAGGACGCTGCATGCTGAAACCAAACCATTCTTTCGAGGGCACCAATCTTTTGTTACGTTTTTCAATAGACCAGGGAGGTCCAGACGAGGTAAACATGCCTCCTATCAATGAGTCTGAAAAGCTCCAAGGGCGCGAGCGGATTTGTTTCACCACCGCTCACTGGCCAATGTGTTTCTGATTTCGATTCATTTACAACCTTGCCAAGGTATATCTTATTTTGCGCTATTTTGGAATAATGGCAACAGTCATTTATTATGAGCTTAAAACGGAATTGAACCTCTCGACAGCAAAGCCAACATCACAGGCATGCACTTGTAGTGTTGCTCACGGTGGACGAAACAGCCAGACCGTATCCTCGTGGCCATCAGTGCAACGAATCGGAACAACAGAATGGAATTGAACAAGGTGATAATGAAATTTGGTTCCAGAGGAGGTTCGATATCACACGACCTGGCAAATAGGGCGAGAATATTTAAACCAGCATGTCATTCGGATGAAATCCAGACCCATCTGAAAGAAGATTATGGTCATTTCGAGGCATATCATATTGAACGCTTTGATCATAGATATCTCTGGCATTTGTTCCAATTATCCATGTGGAGGGGGGAGGCAATCAGCTCTTAATCGTATATATGTTGAAGATTATGTACCCATGGAGGAAGTATGAGGGACCAGAGGAACTCAAGCCGTCACCAGTATCATCAAGCAGATTATCATAGTGAAAGCTTTTCAAGACTTCTAATAGCAATGCTCAGTTCAGATTGCAAGGATATGGTTTCTTCTTCTGACATGGAATAGCTATTAATGAATGAGATTCAATCGATTTACATTCACAATATAGTTGGGTAGTTGTAGATCCCTTGACCACTGGAAATGCCTGCGGCTAGTTTGTCTTGCTTGACAAGTCCACATTTCACTGGGCTGTTTCTGGGAATTCTGAGCCCCTATAAATAGTTCTGCAGGCATTTCCTATCATGGCACATCATGGAATTGATGTGTAGTTACGACAGCCTGTTTTTCCACTCATTAAATGCTTCCCTCGTGAAAGGTGCATTTCACCTTTCTCAGGCAGATTCTGCAAGGCGAATCACCAAATCGAGTCGCCGACTTGGGGGACACCATGATCACCGCCGTGAAAGTGAATTGTCCACAACTGCAGCTGCTAGAACACTTAAAAGACCTCGTCCATCTCTGTTTTCCCTCAACTTGCTTCCAATCTTCAAACACTCATCAGCTTGACATCTCTGACAGAACCAAGAATACTGTACCAGACAAAACTACTCAACACTCAAGATGCGACTCTTTGCCACCCTCCTGGCCTTCATGGTCATGGCCCTGGCTCCCACCTTCTGCAATGCTGCACCTCACACCAAGCCATCTCGCGACATCTCTGGCGATGTGGGAGACCTGATGAATGCTACACTCCCCAACACCATTGCCGGCGACTCCAACACCAACGGCACAGATGGCACCAGCACCCAAAACACGTGCTATGACTGGGGCACGAGCGAGAAGTGGAAGGATGTTGGTGGGCAGAACTCTGAATTTGTCAACCAGGCCGTCTACGATCTTTGCCAGTTGATCGCCATTGAAGCCTACAAGGGCTTCCCATCTGGCAACACCGTAAGATCCATCCTATCGCAACACCCTACACATTAATACCAGTATTCAATTCATGCTAACGGCTACCCATAGCTTGCACACTGCAAGGAGGTCCGCGCGGGAAGTCATGGGAGGAATTACGACCGCAGCATCGGCATAGCTCTCAGGTACACGGGCCCCCAGCTGCAGTTCAACCACATCTCTGCAGGATACTGCAATGATCGCATGGCGAAGCCAATGGCGTGCGGTGCGGGTGGAGAGTTTGACTTGGAGGTCTACAACCCAGACTTGCCCAAACCCTGGGTCACTGATCGCTGGCAAGTCAAGGCAGATCCAAACCGGGGCGACTGCCGGTCCAACGGATACAACAGCG
This sequence comes from Diaporthe eres, assembly GCA_022225955.2. Lineage (NCBI taxonomy): Eukaryota > Fungi > Ascomycota > Sordariomycetes > Diaporthales > Diaporthaceae > Diaporthe > Diaporthe eres. The sequence goes on along the minus strand of JAKJXM020000010.1, from coordinate 2,056,953 downwards.
ATTTGTAATCAGTCGGGCAGGACTCATGGAAGGGCAAAATGAGGTCGTTGGCTGGAGATGGTGGATGAAATAGCTTGATCAGGCCACTGGCATGTATGAATCCATGATTAGTCTCTGATCATTTGTTAGCTGCAGCAGCAGAGTTCCTTTGCAGCATTGAGAAGCAATCAACGACAGATTGTACCATTTTGGTCCTTATTATTTCTTTGTTCTGCATCAACAGAGGGTGAGCTGACTCGCACAGCCTTGACTGTCTTTCTCCCAAAGTTGTTTCCCCCACGCTATCAAGACCCACCACCAGGCAATCAGTTTCCTGGCAATCGGTTTATACAAGCCTAAATCATTTCATTGTGATCCTGCTCTATTTGTAGCTTATGACTCAACTCCAACGCTTCACTAGTCCAAATGATAGAGCACCAGTTGAATACATGCCTGCATAGAATATCTGTTCAACAGGCATTTCGGAGAAAGGGCGTCACGTTGTCGACCGGAATAGATGGTCTGCATGCCCTGTGCTGTCTCAATGATGGCTACGTAGCTAAACAGGCTACCACATGAATGCACAAAGTACTCAGTCGAAGATAGGTTTACGTTTTCGTGTGCTCTCAGACAGTCAGACATACTTTGCTAACTATTCCTTGGGTCTGAAGACAGTCTGCCACCCCATGGTGTTGAGCTGGTGCTTGAGGATATTTCAGGTGGAGCAAACATGTGTTGTGTTTACCAACACTTCACAAATTATATTGAGAAACATCATTCTTAGTATTACAGTGTGCTGATGATACTCGAAGCTATCAATTGGAGCTTTCTCGCAAGGTTTCACACCCGACGGTGCCCCCCTCCCTCGACATCGACTACGGTCCCACCAGAAAACCCTAGCCCTCATCTCCTGCTCACCCACCAAACTGAAGTGTAATCTAAGTGGACAGGGGTTTTCCACCAGGTCGTACGGCACGGAAGCCTTCAGTCCCGGGTCGAGCTTGTTGACTCCGCCGCGATTCCTCCTGTTGAATTAATTCAAAAGGGCGACGTGTGCTTTTGCGAAGGATGTCTACTCGTCGCCCAATTCCCACGACTTGTACTTCCAGGGTCATTACGCCGTTGGTAGGCAATTATTGACGCGTTTCAGCCTCATAATAAAGTCCCAAAGTCCCAACAGCTGACACTGTTCCCGGGCACTGCTCGACTGGGTGCACACCAACAGCATGGCACCTAGCAAAAAGCCACAGTATGAATTTGGCGGCCCGTAAGTGATTCCACTCCTTACATGCCGTTTTACCACCTGCTTACGAGGTCACTGGACAGCATCGGTGCCGCTGCCATCGTGTTTGGCCTCCCTGTTCTGCTCAATGTCTGGTATCTCGCCTGCAACGGCGTCTCGGGTTGTCCAGCTCCCGCCCTGCTGCAGCCCAGCACGCTGACCTGGGAGGTTCTCAAGGCCCAGATCCCATGGCCCGAGCACGGCATATGGGGCCTTGCTAGCTGGGAGGCGACGGGCTGGACACTGGTGTACTACATTCTGAGCCTGGCCCTCTACCGAGTGCTGCCGGCTCAGGAAGTCTACGGGACAAAGCTTCGGGAATCGGGCCGGCCCCTGCTCTACCGCTTCAACGCATTCAACGCCTCGGTCGCTCAGCTGTCGGCATGCGCGGTGGGCACGTATCTGTACGGGGCTGACTGGGCGCTGTGGACCTTCATCAGCGAGAACTACCTGCAGCTTCTCACTGTCAACATCATCCTCGCGTTTGCCATCTCGGTTTATGTCTATGCTCGGAGCTTTGAGGTCGTTACTGGAAACAGCGAGCTGCGGGAGCTCGCCGTTGGGGGCCACACCGGCAGCGTCATCTACGACTTTTACATTGGCCGCGAGCTGAACCCCCGTGTCACGTTGCCCCTGGTTGGCGAGCTCGACCTCAAGGCCTGGCTGGAGATGCGCCCTGGCCTCACGGGCTGGATCATCCTCGACCTGGCCTTTGTCGCCCAGCAGCACCGCACCTACGGCTACGTCTCGGACAGCATCGCCCTCACGGCGGCGGTCCAGACCTTCTACGTCCTGTACGGGCAGTATGCCGAAGAGAGGCTCCTGTCCATGATGGACATCATCACCGACGGGCTGGGGTTCATGCTCACGTTTGGGGACATCGCCTGGGTGCCGTTCCTTTATTCGACACAGTGCCGCTACCTCGCCGTCCATCCGGTGCACCTGGGCGGGGCGGGGGTGGCCACGGCGATCGTGGTGTTCGCGCTGGGCCTGTACATCTTCCGGGCCTCGAACCTGCAAAAGAACGTGTTCAGGAAGAACCCAGAGGACCCATCTGTGAGAGGAATGTCGTACATCCAGACCAAGCGGGGCACGCGCCTGCTGGCGGCCGGGTGGTGGGGCATGAGCCGGCACATCAACTATTTTGGGGACTGGCTCCAGGCGCTGCCCTTCAGTCTTCCCACCGGCGTCGCAGGATACGTCATTCTGCCTGCAGGAAGCGTTGTCGCAGGTGGGCTGTCTGGCTCCGGCGAGGCGGCTAGCGCCATGCTCGACGGGCGACAGGTCATCCAGGGTGCAGCCAAGGGCTGGGGCATGGTGTTCACGTACTTTTACGTCCTGTACTTTGCCATCCTGCTCGTCCACCGCGAGGGGAGGGACGACAAGGCCTGTTTGGAGAAGTATGGCGAGGACTGGGACAAGTACAGGAGGGCCGTGAGGTGGCGGATTCTGCCATATGTGTACTGATTGATCGAAATACCAAACGGTGAATGTACTGTACTAGACAGTCTGGCTAGACTGGATGCATCCGGGCCGGGATGACGATGCGGTCAGAGGGCAGCAGGGCGGGCAGTCAGCCTGTCAGTTCTGTCGGTCTGTGTGTCGGTAGCTCGGTCGGTTCATGCATGGTGGCGACAAGGACCAAGGGCCGACATCGAGAAGCCCGGACCGGTTCGCATTTCACAAGCCGTCAAATGCGGGTGCGGTGCGGAGAAGAAATGGACGAGGCCAGCAATGAGACCAGTGCCAGTGCAGCGCAGTGCATTGCATTGCATGAGACGGGGAGTCATGGTCATAGCAGTCATTGGAGTCATCGATCAGTCATTCACCAGATCAACGAGTAGCAGCAGCAGCAGCTACCAAGAACCATCATCATCGTCGTCTTCTCACGCCGCACAGTAGCAGTAGCATGCACGATGGGGAATGGCTGGATCCCTGTGGCTTCACCGTCTCTTGTCAAACGTGCACGCTGGCAGGATCCACCGGCCCACTGGGCCCATTCTTACCCGGCGCGTGTGCCATAGAAAAAAAAAAAAGAGAAAAAAGAGAGAGGCTGTTAGAAGCCCTGCCAGCCCGCCCACCTGCAGGCGGCTGCTCTTCTCTCGCACGAGGGCCGGGGCACTGGACAAGGGCAGAAGGGCAGAAGGGGGGTCACTGGCACGACTGGGGTACTTCTCGGAGGACAGGGAAGGCAAAAAACTCTGCACCCTCCCGGCTCGCTCCACTCTTGCGCCAGCCAAAAATTGCATCTGTCAATTTGCAGCAATTTGAATGGCCCGGGAAACATGGGCCCCTGCTCACCGTCTCCCCCCCGTCGCCGTTGCCAGCAGCCCATCAGGAGGTGCCAGTGTGACTCCTCGATGCTCGACTCTTGGTTGCTGGTGCCCGAGGGCACTGTGAAACAGCTTGACTGCCCCGGGAGCGCCAAAAATGGCGCCCGTCGTGCCAGTCGGTGCCAGTCGGTGCTGTCATTGGCAATCTTGACAGGCCCTCACCGAGTCGCAAGCGGATCCCTCGACTCGGTACAGACCTCCAGAACAGGGCATCATTTCATGGCAATGTGAAGATCGCACGTGCCCACGCTCCACCCTCGCTCCACCCGCCCCGTTCTGCACACGCGAGCTGGCCCTGCTGGCCCAGAACTGCGTTAAGGGCCCCATCCTGCGCGTTCGCAAGCTCCGTCTGCCTCCAGTAGCCTCCAGTCACCGCCAGGGTGGTTCGTCCAGGGTTTTCCGTTCGTCTTTGTTGAAAATCGAGAGTGAGAGAGAGCATGGGGGGCACAGACGCCCCGAGTTCATGATTCACGGATATATAACCGCAGGGTGTCATGCTCGAGGGCACTCGATCCCTCGGCCTCTATTGTTCACTATCTTGGCGCTTTTGACTTGTTTTCTACCTGTTTTTTCCGTCTGGGCCTGTTTCTTGTCTTATTTCCACATCACGACGGACTTCCATCCCGATCACGATCACGTCCACGACCACGAACTTTCCAACGGACACCGAAACTCACCAAGAGAAGAGAAACCCTGCCGGCACCTCACTGAATCACACAAGGAAAGGGGCATATCACAAATACGCCCATCTCACACATCTCACACACCACACACACACAAGATGTTCGGCCGATCGAGGAAGGCGAGCGTCTCGCAGACCACCACAAAATCGAAGCCTCCATCCACGGCTGTGACACGGGACTCGGGCGTCTCCAAGCGTCGACCCTCCACTGCCAGTACTTCTCGCCGCCGCCCATCCAACGCCTGCTCCGCTCAGAGCCTAGTGGACCCTTCTGGAAAGTGGGTAACATCCTGAGGCTCAACTGCAATGCATAGTTCCATGACATACTGACATCGTCGCCTCATAGCAACTCACCCATCATCACCCTGGTTGTCGGCCGCGAGGCACGCATCTTTGCCGCCCATGAGGAGGTCCTGACCAAGTCGCCCGTCCTGGCTGCCGCCCTGCGCTCGCAGTACATGGAGCCCACGGGCAAGCGCATCACCCTTCCGGATGAGGAGCCCGAGGTCCTCTCTCCCATCCTCGAGTACCTGTACAAGGGCGACTACTCCCCCAGACTGGTCCACAACAAGCGCCGAGACACATGGGAGATCGAGAGCAACGACGAGGCCACCATCTTCCACCAGGCCACCGGCGCCGAGATCCTCAAGGACACCGTCATCTACTGCGCCGCCGAGAAGTACAAGCTGGATGAGCTGAAGCGCATCGCTCTGCGCAAGCAGGGGCTCCGTAAGTTGCACTCCCGCCAAGTGACCTTTCAGCTCCGCCTTCACTTCCTTACTGACATCAGGCCCGCTAGGCACCGGCATCCCCTGCGGCATCATCCTGTCCTCGGCCCGCTTCGCCTACGCCAACACGTCCGACTCGGACTCCAAGCTCAGGGCTCACTACCTCGCCCTCATCATCCGCAGCCGCTCCACCTTCAAGCGCAGCGGAACCATGCAGCAGGAGATGTTCAACGGCGGCTCCCAGCTCTTCTTCGACCTGTTCGTCGCCCTGGCCAACCATGTCGACGACATCCAGAGCCCCCGGGGCACGCCTCGCAGCGGCACCCCCAAGAACGGCTTCTTCTAAAAGAAGCACACTTCGATGGTTTTTCTCCATCACCATCTGTCCACTTTTCCTGTTCGCGGCTTTCCTCCGCGCTCTCCTCTCATCTCTCTCATCTCTCTGTTCAGCTTTTCCTTTTTCGTGTGCTGGAAATACCCCTCTACGCATCTTGTCTCATTGCTTTCTGATTTATGCACTGGAATTATCCGTCTCTTTTCTCGTCAACGTTACTGTTCATGCTCTTCATGCTCTTTGATGATTTTCTGTCTTTGTTTCACACCTGTCTTGCTTTCTCAGTTCTGCCTCGCGGGTTTACGGCACTGCTTGATGGATCTCGGGGCATCTACAGGCGTTTCTGCTTTTCTCATGGTCTGCGGCATCATACCACATACCCTTTATACCCAGTCGTTCGCATTTTTTTGCACTTGGTTCAATATTTCTAGACCAGAACACTGTATTACCACCTTTTTCACATTTCGGTCGGGGGGCGGGGCTTGGAAAAAAAAAAGACTTCTTGGTTCACATCGACCTCTTTTCTTTTTCTTACGAAGCACGGTTTCACGAATGGGATTTCTGGACGACCACAAAAAACGGGAGGGTTTTGGCGGGTGGAGGAGCTACGTGGATCACATGTAATAATAATGATACCCTTTCATGCCACTAGCTAGAGAAGGCGGTGCTCTGGTAGCACGTCTGTTGTTGATGAATTGTATCGCGTTTCCTTGCATGCACTGTTTTTCCTACGTGCACATGAAGCTCATTGCCATGCCAGCTGATCAAACTCGCGTCTGGACCTTGTGTGTGAATGCTGTCATCAGCCGATAACGCCTACAGGCCTCCTACACCGAAGCTAGCGTTAATAGAGGATAAATAATCCAAGGTGCGGCACGCAGCCTGGCAGCATGGTAGACTGGGAGGTCAAGGGTCCGGGGTGAGCACGGTGAACCCAAGGGTCGCGAAGTCCCGGGACACAAATGGTGGTGGCAAAGAGCCTCGGTGAGGCTCGGTCTGCACCCGGGGGCAGAACTTTGGGAGGTCCCCTGAGAACCAGGCTTCCGGGCCCCTATCCTCCTCCTGAGGACAGCACCCTAGCAGTCTGGTAGGCCGGAAAGATATTCTGTCGTCCCCTTCTCATTTCCAAACTTTTCCGCATCCTTGTCGGGCGAAGATTGTACGCCCGTTGAACCTTGGGATTGTGCCCGGCATCCGGGTCCGGGGACCCTTTCCGTGCTGGTTTCATCCCGGACCCTGGCACACGGTAATCCCGAGCGAGCGTTCAATGATCTGCAAATTGATTAGTGCAGTCTAGGTGAGGTAACCAGGGGGGCCGGGCAGCCCTTCACCGAGGGCCCTGAGTCGAGCTGCGAGACTGCCGATGACTAAAAAGTGAGAAATCTTCTTGTCGTGTGCGTGCCCGTGAATATCGAATTCTCTTCTAGGTTGGGTTGGGTCACGAGAAATATCCGGCACATCCGCTCACAAGCGAGCACGCTCACAAACCTTGTCAGCGTGTCCGCCTGTGCGGGACAGGGAACATACCTAAAATGAACCAAACGGTTTTTTGCAACAAAACGTCCGTTTCTCCAAAAATGAAAAAAATTCTTACTAGACTTACCCCACCTTTACACCCCACTAAGCCAAAATGCCTTAACCCTTACCCTAACCTTTACTTTAACCCTAACCCTTCCCTTAATCTTAATTTTAGTTTTTGAAAAAAATTAAATATAATAAATATAATAAATATAATAAATATAATAAATATTATTAAATTCTATATTATTTTTTTAATAAAATCCTTATAATATATAATTAATTTTAATAATTAATATAATAATATCTTAATTATTCCTCTTTTAAAGTTAACTATTAATAAGGATTAATTTTAACCCATAAATCTTAATACTTAAAATATTTATTATAATAATATCTATAAATTATTTATAAATTTACTAATTTAAATAAATTTATTATAAATTTATAATAAATTTACTAAAAACCATTATTTATAATATACTTATAATATATTTATTATTTATTAGATTTAATATATCCCCTTAATTTTATAAATATTAAAAGGTTAAAGTTTTACCCTTTTTCTACCGCTTATTACCTTTAAATTAATATATTTTTTATTAAAATTCCCTTATATAAATTATTTTTAATATTCTATAAACCTAATTATTAAAAAAAGCTACTTTATTTTCTAATTAATAATACTTTTATTAATTTATTTATAATTATCTTTATTAATAATATATATTTTATTATAATTATCTTATTTTAAACCTTTTATCTTAATTAATAATTATATATATCTATATAATAAAGTTTTATTTTAAATATAATAATCTTTAATATTATTAAATTAATTATTTAAATATTATTACACTTAATTTTAATAATTTTATTATTTAATTTTATAAATAATTTAATAAGAAGCTTATTAATAAATAGCGTTTTTTTAGCTATTTAAGCTAAGATAAATAACTTAGCTTTTATAATAAAAGTAATAATTATATCTTATTTATTTACTCTCTAATTAATAAATCTATTAAAAAGTTTTATAATAAATATTTATAAATTCTTTTAATTAAAAGTATTATTAATATATAAAATATTACTTATAATAATAAATTCCTTTAAATTTTAAAAGCATAAAGCTAAATATTTTATATTATAAAAATATAGGAATACTTAATTAATAATATTATAATACTTTTAACTTAAGTTAATTAAAAATCTTATAAGCCTTAATATAATAAAAGCAATATTTAATTAAATAAAAATTATAATAAATAAAAATAAATTAATCTTTCTTTAATAAAAATAAACTTTATAATTTAAAGTAATAATAATTTATAATAATAATTCTTTAAAAATTATAAAAGCTTTATAAGAAATATTTATTTTATTAGTTAATTTAATAATTTTCTTAATATATATAATTTAAATTAGCTAAATTTAATAATTTTTATAATTTTAAATAATTTCTATTTTAAAAAACTATTAAATAAAATCTCCTTTATTAATCTTATACTTCTTTTAAAATTATTATATAAGCTTATTTATTATCTTTTAATAATTCTTTTAATATATAATAATAATATTATTTATATAAAAAAGAATTAAGATATTACTCTTAATATAATAATATAATTTATAAAGTATTTATTAATATTTATATAAAGCTAAGATCTTTATAAATTCCTTTTATTATAATAATAATAAAATTTAAAAGCTATATAATACTTTATTTAATAATAAAATAATTCCTTTTTATTAATATTTATATAATATTTATATAAAGATATTTTAATTAATAAAAATATAAATAAATATATTTATAATATTATATTAAATAAGCTTAAAATTAAATTTTACTGCTATTATTATTAATATATAAAAAAATCTATTTATTAAAATAATAATATAAATCTTTTATATTTATCCTTTTATTTATTAATCTCCTTAGATAATTAAATAAGCCTTATATTTTTAAAAGACTTTATATTTATTAAATTTATAAGTATATATTTATATATAATTAAGGATTTACTTTCTTATTATATAAGGATCCTTTTTATAAATTTCTATTTATAACCTTATTTCTTTATAATTTTATAAATAATTAACTTTTATTTATTTAAATAAATATTTAAATAAATAATTTTTAAGATTTTTATATTATTTTAATAGCTTAAAGAAATTATTTTTTTTTAATTTCACCTTTTAATATAAGCATCTTTTAATTTATACCTTACTTAATATCTTTCTATTTATTTTAGCTATTAAGGTTGTTTTAATATTAGCTATAAATATAAATTATTATAATATATTTATAATAAATTTATTATTTAATGAAATTTCTTTATTTAATTATATTTAAATAATATAAATTAATAATATTAATAAAAATAATCTTAATAATATAAAAAGTAAAATAAACTTTATATTTATATAAATATTAATTTATTAATTTATTATAAATTACTATTCTTAAGTATTCTTTATACTTTTATCTTAAATTCCTTTTTTATTATTATTACTTTTATAATTTATTATAAACTAATTATCTTTAAAAATTTCTTTTAAAGAGTTATCTTTATATAAATCTTTTCCCTTTAAATTTAATATTTTATTAATTTTTAAAAAGATATATTCTTTTATTTATTTTATTAATGCCTTTATATTTATAATAAGAAGTTTATCTTTAAATCCGTTTTATTTATTATTAAATACTTTATATTTATTAAAAATTATATCCTTTATTTTAATAATCTTTTTAATAAAGAGAATTTATATTTAATAAATATTTAAAAAGTAATATTTAAATAAATATTTAATTTATATTTATAGCTTTAAATACTTATATTATCTTTTTCTTAATTAAGCATTAAAAATTATAATATATATCTTATACCTAAAGATTTATAAATAAATTTAATTTAATCTTAAATTAAAATATAATATATCTATTTATTTTATAATTACTTTATAAAATTTAAAATAAAATAATTATTATTTTAAATTATATATTAATATTTAATTATTAAAGTATATTATTATATATTTAATTTCTAGCTATAAGAAGTATAAAAGCTTTAAGTTTATTTATATTACCTATATTTTCTCCTTAATTACATTTTTTAAACGCTTAATACTATTATTTTAAGCTTAAATATTTAATATTAAGGGCTTAAATTTAATATATTTTAATTTTAAGAAGTTTTTAATAGCTTATTTATAGCTAAAGATTTCTTTATTATATTTAATAATTTTAATCTTTATATAATTTTAAATTTTTATTATTTTATAAAAAGATTTAATTATATTAAATAATATATTATTATTTTAATTAATAAAATAATAATCTTATATTAACCTTATAACTTTATATATTAATAAAAGTTATAATTTATAGCTATAAATTCCTTTTTTATAATTATAAAAATTAAATATAATTTTCTTATTTATTTATTTATAGATTTCCTTTAATTTTTAATAAATTTATTATATAATCTTAATAAAAATATATACTTTATATTTTATAATAATTAATTTATAAATTTATACCCCTTAAGATAAATTTATTAAATATTTAAATACTTTTAATTTTAAATAACTTAATCTTTTATATTAAAAGATAGCTTTATTTATAAATAGCCTCTTTTTAATAAATATTATATATTTTTTTCTTTATATATTAAAGGAACTTTAAATAATATTTAATTAATATTTAATAATATATTAATTATAAATATTTATAAATAAATAAAGAATTAATTTATTATATTATTTTAAAATAATTAAATTATACTTATTATCTTAAAAAATACTTTTTCTCTATAATTACCTTAATAAAATAAAGGTAATTAAGATTTATAAATATAAAGCAACATTTTTAAGATATAAAATAAAATTACTTATTTATATAAGCATTATTTTATAAATAATAACTAAAAGCTATTAATTCCTTAACTATATATAATTATTATAAATTATTAATTATAAATTTATTAACTATTTATTAATATTTATAATTAATATTATATTTATTAAATCTAATATTATTAAATATTTTAAAAAGTATTCTTTTATAATATTTATAATAAAAGCTTTCTTATTCTTAATATTAATAATATAATATCTTAATAATTAATTATTAATCTTTTATATTAACTTTTCTTTTATAAATTTTAAAATCTTAAATTTTAATTTAAATCTTAAGCTTTAAATAATTTAAATTTATATTTAAAGATTAATATTATTTTTAAAAATTTAATATACTTATTTTTTTATTCTTTTATTCTTTTTAAACTCTAAATATATTTTTTTTAGAAATATATAAAAGTAATTAATAAGGATATAGCTTCTTTTATAAGCTTTATAAATATTAAAGGAATTTTCTAACCTTAAGGTATTATATTTTTTATAATCCTTATAAGAGCTATATAATAAACCCAAGGATTTAGCTAAGCTTCTTTAATATAAGTTTATTTTTTTAATAATATAAATATCTTTATTATTATTATAACCCTTTAAGCTATTATAAATAATTACTTATATTTTTTTTATAATCTTTATAAATTTATATTATATATTTAAAGCTTATAACTCTTTTTAAAGGAAATTTTTAACTTTTTAAAATTTAAAATTCCTATTTATTATTTCTTATTTTCTTATTTAATAGAATATAATTACTTATATAAATAATATACTTTATATAACTTATAATAAATTTAGAATTTATATAATAATTTATTTTATTTCTATAATTTTTTATTAAGTAGCTTTTAATATTATGCTTTTTTATTTATTAATTTAAATTAATATTTCTTTTAAATTCTTTAATAATTTTAAAGTATTTTTATAAAGAGTTTTTATTTATAACTAATTATTTATTTTTAATAATTTATATCTTTATTATAAGTTAAAATATTACTATTAAATTTATATTTTAAATAAATAATAATTTAATTTATAATTAAGAATAATAATTTAAAATACCTATTTATAAAGCTTTTAAATAATAGTTTATTCTTTAATATATTTTAACTTTTTTAATTTATACTTTTAAAAATTAAAATTATATATTTTAAGTTTAACTTTAATTAAATTTAATAATAATTAATAGCTTTACCTTTTTTCTTAAATAATTTTAATATTATTTAATTTAACTTTAAATTTATTAATTATTTAAAAAATTATACCTTAAATAGTAATAATTATTTTAATATATTTTTAAAAATAAATATTAAGCTTTTATAATTTTAAAAAAAGCTTTTCTTAATAATAAATATAATATTTAAATCTATAAATTTTAATTTATAGGTTAAATTTATAATCTTAATTACGCTATTTTTTTAATTTAATAAAAAAGGCATTTTAAGTTTTTTAATTAATTTTATTAACTATTTTATTATAATTTAAAATAATAAAACTCTTAATTATTAAATTTTATACTATTTTTTTAATAAGATCCTTATAATATATAATTAATTTTAATAATTAATATAATAATATCTTAATTATTCCTCTTTTAAAATTAATTATTAATAAAGGCTAGTTTTAACTTATAAATCTTAATACTTAAGATATTTATTATAATAATATCTATAAATTACCTATAAATTTACTAATTTAAATAAATTTATTATAAATTTATAGTAAATTTACTAGAAACTACTATTTATAATATATTTACGGTATATTTATTATTTATTAAATCTAATAAATATAATAAATATAATAAATATAATAAATATAATAAATATAATAAATATAATAAATATAATAAATATAATAAATATAATAAATATAATAAATATAATAAATATAATAAATATAATAAATATAATAAATATAATAAATATAATAAATATAATAAATATAATAAATATAATAAATATAATAAATATAATAAATATAATAAATATAATAAATATAATAAATATTAAATATTTTTAAAATATATTTTTAAATTTTAAATTTAAATTATTATTTAAAAATATTTATTTATTATATTTAAAATTTATTTTTATAATTATATTTAATTTTATTAATAATTTATTTTTATATTAATTATAAATATATTTATTTAATATAATATATATATTTAATATAATATTTATATATAAATATTATTTATATTTTTTAAATTTTTTTATTAAATTAAAATAAAAAATAATATAAATTATAAATAATTATAATTAAATTTATTATATATAACTTTAAATAATAATTATTTAATTTATTTTTATAAATTAATATTATATTAAAAGTTATTAATTTATATTAAAACTTTTAATATTAAATTATTTCTTTATATTAATATTATTAATAAGCTATTAAATTTAATATTAAATTAAATTTATTATAAATAAAGTTATTTTAATTTAATTTAATATTATTAAATATTATATTTAAATATCTTTAAATATAAATTATTTAAAATAAATAATATAAAGTTATTATTATTTAAAAAAGATTATTTTTATTTTTATAAATATATAATAATTATAATCTTATTTTTTAATATTATAAAATTATTTAAAAATAATTATTAATTTATTAAATTAATATAAAAATTAAAATTATTTATAAAATAATTTAATTTAATATATATAATTATTAATTATTAAATATATTTATGATTAATATTAAAATAAATAATTTAATAAAATAAATATATTTTATTATATAAATAAAATAAATTAATAAAATTAATATAAATAATTATAAAAATAAATATTAAATATAATAAATAAGTTTTTTTAAAATAAAAATAATTTTAAATAATAATTTAAATTTAATATTATTTAAAATAATTAATATATTTATTATTATATTTAAAAGTTATAAATTTTATTTTAAAAATATTAAGTTTTTTATAAATATTAAAAAGAAAATTATAAATAAAAAGATAAATAATAAAAGCTTAAAAAAATTAATTAAATTCTTTAAAAAATATAAAATAATTAAAAAGAATTAATAAAATATTAAGTTTTATTATAAATAATTAATAAAATAATTATAATTTAAAAAATATAATTATAAATCTTTAATTACTTTTATATTTAAAAAGAAATAATATATATATAATATTTTAATAATAATATTATTATAAATTAATATAATTTAATATTAAACTTTTTATTATAATATTTATTTATTAAATATTAAATAATTATTATTTAAAATTATATATAATAAATTTAAATATAATAATAATTATATTTTATTATATTTTATTTTATTTATATAATTATTATAATTTTAATTTAATAATTAAAAAAGTTTAAAAATATATAAATAAATAATAAATAATATTTAAATATTTAATAAATAATATTTTAATATATTAAAATATATTAATTTTATATTAATTTTATATTTTATATTTTATATTAATAAATATAAAATAAATATTTAAAATATAATTTAAATAAAAATATATTATTATTTTTATAATATAATATTAATTTAATTTAATTTATATATATATATATATATTATAATTATTTATTATTAATATTTAATTTTAAACCTTTTTATTTTTTAATATAATTATTTAAAATATTAAAAATATAAATAAAATATTCTTAATAATATTAATATTATTTTATATTTATTAAAATATTAAATAAAATATATATTAAATTAATATATTTATTTTTAAATATTTAATAAAAGTTTTTAACTTTTATTATATATATTAATATATATATAATAATTAATAATATAATTATTATATTTTAAAATAATTATTTTAATATTTAATATTAAATTTAATATTATATAAAATTAATTAAAAAAAGTTATATTTTATATATTAAAATATTATAAAATAAATATTTATAAAATATAATTATTATTATTATATTATTTAATTTAATTATATATTATATAAAATAATATATATATATATTATAATAATATAGCTTTTATATATTATTAAAAATAATTAATAAATTAATTAATTATTATAATATTTTAAAAAAATTATAAGTTTATTAATAATAATTTTAAATATATTTTAATTATTTATTTATTTATTTATTTATTTATTTATTTATTTATTTATTTATTTATTTATTTATTTATTTATTTATTTATTTATTTATTTATTTATTTATTTATTTATTTATTTATTTATTTATTTATTTATTTATTTATTTATTTATTTATTTATTTATTTACTTATTTACTTATTTATTTATTTATTTATTTATTTATTTATTTATTTATTTATTTATTTATTTATTTATTTATTTATTTATTTATTTATTTATTTATTTATTTATTTATTTATTTATTTATTTATTTATTTATTTATTTATTTATTTATTTATTTATTTATTTATTTATTTATTTATTTATTTATTTATTTATTTATTTATTTATTTATTTATTTATTTATTTATTTATTTATTTATTTATTTATTTATTTATTTATTTATTTATTTATTTTTTATTTATAATAAGCTATAATTTAATATAAAGTATAGTTTAGGTAGGGTGGGTTTAATATAAAGTGCAGTTTAGGTAGGGTAGGTCTAGTGGGAAATTTGCACGTTTTGGAGAAAATTTGGAAAAACGACGTTTTGTCGCAAAAAACGACTTGGTCCAGTGTACATACCCTTCCCACGCCCCAGTCAGTTAGCGAGCCTTCTTCCCCCACGCGCCACCGATGCAAGCACACACACACAAGAAAAGTCCGTGTCACCGCTGCCACGACATCCATGTCCGTACCCACACCCTTGCATGAACCCACCGCGAGCTCTAGGGCCCATGGTCATCGGGGAACTTCTGGGGGGCTCCCGCCGGGCGTGGCGCCGAATATCTATTGTGGAGCGCATTCCGTATTCCGACTTCCTTTTGTAGATGTTCCCTGAGCCTCGGGCCGTGCTTCTCGAAGGAACATTCCGCGACCTTCAAATGGCAATACGACCGCGGGCGCGGGCTCCGGCGAAAGCGAGGGCGAGCATCACCCCAGGCCCCTTTGAGAAAGAAAAAATGACGAGGGCCCTGTCGCACACAGAAAAAGCAGCTCCCTCCCAGATTTCAGGGACCACAGTAATGTATGGGCAATAAGCAATATACAACATGGTAAATGAATGATCGCCCTATTTGCCCATATTATTGGTAAGTACATCGCCACTGGCAACTAATTGCCGCTTAGAGAACGAGGCTGTACGGAGTACACGCACTGGAAACCGAGCCAAGTCGGTCGCAGTCGGGCACACTTCCCGCCCAGGCAGACGCCCACTGACGCCGCCGGCCTCCGTTTCCTTCCGCGCACGCTTTGGGGCGAATTCTTCCGGATCAGTAATAAGCTCATGACTGCCTGTCAGATTTTCATAGGCTTGAGTCATTGCGGCTGGACCTCGGCAGGGCTTGTTCTGATACGGGGCTGTCTCCCTTGTCCGTCCCTAGTTAGCCCGTGTCGTGGTCGGACACACTCGCTGCACACGGCTGCCAGACAGAGCTGACGCGTTTGTACTGCTGCTGAAGATCGAAGGCTGCTTCGTTAGTTCTCGGTTGTGCATGCACCAAAGATCACCAGGAAGACCCATGAAATTGGCACTGTCCCCTAGAAACGACAATTGTGAAATTGCCAGGTCGTCACGGATGGTATTTGTATTCATATGCCGTTGCCTGGACGGACGAGGCTACTTCCTTACATCCTATTCAACGATGACTGGCATATGGATGCATCCCCTGTAGCCATGGCTGTTTCCAATCTCGCACATAGGACGCGTTGCAGATATTGATGAGCATGATTGGCTGCAGCGGAAGTGATTGAAATGGTGTAGTAAATCGCAGAACTACCGACCGCCACTCCATCTGGTGTTGGTCTTGTTTGTCTCTCAGGTTCTGGCCTTGTGTCTTTTAGCGGAAGTCCCACCCAGTGAGCCCAGGATGTCTTGTTTATATAGCTCCAGCAGGAGAAGTGCCTTACAAGGCCGGTGCTTCCGTTCTCGGGAGAATTGAGATTATAGAAGGGGGAAACGGTATGATAGTTAGATTCTGTGCAGCTGGTAAGATCTGCTACTCAAGCCACTTTTCCTCCAGTCTCTCTATTGACATGTTTTGGAGAACTTGTATAGGAACTTGTATAAATTTGATAGGCTTGTTTCCCGAGCGACTGATGAATTTAGACTTGTCCATGGAGATATCATGTTGAGGATGTCGATGGATATGATGTGTTATTCAAAGTTTATTGAGACCCTTACTACGCCACACGCATGAAGAATAGGATCACGAAAAGAAACGAGCCCAGAGATATGTTGCCGGATTTGACTACTTTCAATTCCAATCATTACTTATGCTCCCGGTCTAATCACTAACTCAGGTGATAAAGGTTCTATCCATATATCCATGTCGGTTCTCTAGGGGTACAGCTGTAGCAGACGCAAGTGAAAAATATCTAGGAGTGCATTTTCGCCTCTTCCAATCCGGCAGAGTCTCGTCGTTGGCAACCAGAATCTAGGGGCTGGCGAGGCAAAATTCAAGACTGAGAATGTTAGGAGAATAAGGGACACCACCCACGAAGTGTAATCCGCGCCAAGGCCATTTACTCGTCCCACTGTACCTTCAACGTGCTAGGAAGCGGCCAGAAAGAACTCTGGTCAGCCGTCATGTAGGTTCTGAGGCCCGTCCATCCCGCATCAGGGTTCCGCATGCTGCCGACCTGCCCGTTCCAAAACGCGGCAGGAAAAGACTTGAGCTCCCCCCTCCTACCCGGGGCGCGCCGCAGGTTTCTCAGGCCGACAATCTTTTTGAAGACGACGGCCAGCCCGGATATGCTCATGTCCTGTCCCAGACACAGATGCGGGCCCCAGCCGAAGTGGATGTAGCTCTTGATCGGCCGGTCCAGACGTACGGTCTCCGGTTCAGGGAAGACTGTGCCGTCGTGATTGGCCGCGGTAAGGTTCAAAAGGAGCCGCGTGCCTGCTTTGAGCTCGTGGGTGGTGGCACTGCCGCCCGGGTTTGTGTTGGGCAGTGGATTAAGACCACCAGGATCGGACGGGTCAGGTTGGGACGGAGAAAAGTCTCGGACGGTCTGGTCTCTCACCACTTCTCTGGTTACGGCTACTCCCCCACGAAGACGAACGCCTTCAAGCATGCTGCGCGGCAATCAGAACACGACATCCGACTCGGGGCAGGTCTTGGATGGGACAGTCGACTTACTACTTCTTCAATTTCTCATTGGCATCTTCCGTGTCCTGTTGTGCAAGGGCGTACATGGCAGGCAGGTGTTCCTTTCCGTCACCGAGGTAGTAGTCGATGGCCTGGCTCAATACCTGAGTCTGGTTTGCGCAGGCGGCCACCGACGCAGGCAGTACTGAGCCCCATACAACGTCCTCCGGCGTGGCTCCGCTCTCGCTAAGCATGCGCTTAATCATGCGTTCGCCGTAGAGTGCAAGGACAGGCCATTCAGGCTCCGGGCTCGAGTTCGCCTTCCCGGCCCCGTTCCCATTGACAATGTGCCCGATGGCGGCGATGCTCTCTTTGACCGTGCCTAACACCGCGGCAACGATGCCATCCCCAGTATCCAACAGCTTGGCTTTCACCGCCATCAACTTGCCGAGTTGCCGTGCCAACACGCGGGCTTGTGAACGCAACTTGTACGAGTTGGCGATGTCGGCGTCGAAGAATATGGCTGCGAAGCCCGCCAGCAGCACGTTGCAGAGCTGGTGCTCGGTGTATATACCATGAGGATGTGCCTCCGTCTTGATGGGTAGAGACCACAAGGCAGCGCTGAAATGTGTTGTTGCCAACGAGATGACGTCCCCCACAATATCAACCTCGTATGTGCGCCCTTCGGGAGACTCTGGGACAGAATTACCGTTCTCCTTCAGGAGCCGAGCTGATGTGGCGGCGAAGAAGGCCTTCACGTCATCTTCCCATTTGTTAGGATACAGGCATTTCTGGATATAAACACGGTTGGACCTGTTGGCATTCCGATCACCACTGAGGCAGAAATCCGCACTGACTCCTGGGGCATCGTCGTTTTGTGTCGTCAAGTAGGTGATAGCTTCTCCCCACATTACCTTGAAGTTCGTGTTGTCGTTCAGAATCTGTGTGCAGGCCTTGTAGGATCTAATCATGACCGGGGGCTGGTGTGCGCGAGGCGTCTCCCAACTGTACTGGCTCTGTGTTCCCAGACTCTCATGAATCTTCTTGTTTTCGGAAGGGGTGACCAGAGGGAAGTGTGCGTATATGCTGTTGTTAACGAAGTGATTTGGGAAAGCCCTGAATATGAGCTTGTGCAGGACTTGGCCGCCGTCGACGGCAGTGTCGTAGTTTGCTTCGTTGAATCCCCAGTGGGTGAGAGCCTTGGGCGTGTAGTCGACTGTGTAGAACCGGTCTCCGCGCACCAACGCCACAGCATCAGACAGAATCGCCGTTGTCATGGTGACATTTCCGCACAGCCCACTCCCTGGAGTTATTGGGGGCTTTGCCTTCTCGGCCACTATGCCAGGGTACATCTCAACGCTGTCGGGATGATCGTACAGCTGTTTCAGATGTGCCGCCACGTCCGGGTCCGGATTGATGTCTTCAAAGCTTGCGTGCTTCGTAAGCCCCACGAACTCTCTGAACTCGTTCAAGGTGCCCATGTTCCAGTGGCGTGCTTGTATAATCCCGAGCATCTCAATAGCCTTCATACAGCGTGGGACCCTGTTGGCCCCGTACGATCCAGCAACATCCTCGATCGATTCGGTCAATATCTTGGCCATCTCATCGTCGGGAAAGGTTCCGTCTGGGAGCCTTGTAAGATTCTCGAATGTCCGGGCTTCTGGCTGCGACGGTATGCCGGCCTGCCACTCCCCCAGAGCTCGCAGGACGTCTTGCACGCTGGCCGTCTCGGGATCTTTATCTTTCAGGATTCGTTTCATCTCCGCGATGGACCACTGCTCGTCCCTCAGAGAGATGGTGCTGTGCCAACGGTAAATGAGGTTGAACTCGGCTGACACCTGGTTCCCAACCCCTTCCGGCACCGGCTTGCTGAACAGATCCTTACCCTCCTTTGTCCGAGGATCAAGGGACCAACTCGAATTTGTCCGATTCAAGGCCAAGATCGTACGCACATAATCCTTCAATATGATGTTGACGTACAATCCACATGTGACCAGCCTGCTTGTTTGGAACAGGTCTTCGTCATATTTTGCCCAGGCTGCCTTGTCCCCAGTGTTGGGCTTGTTAAAGCGGCCCGCTTCGTTGATTCTAGTTGAATGATTTCACATCAGATCTGCAATGCTCCACATAGTGACTTCTAGGATAGCTTGGACTCCTGCAATCGACCCCCCCCCCCCACCCACCCAATCACTAATGAGAGACGAGATTCATAGAAGAATGCAGGGGGCGATAATGAGAACATCACTTACAATGCTAACTGCGTGGCGACATAGTTGTGGAAGCGGTTAAACATGCACAGGAACACACCGCAGCCAGGTGGGAATCCCAGAATCCGAGCTGAACTGAAACAGTCCGGCTTCAAGAGACCATCCTGGAAAGTCCTCATCATTTTGACCTCGTCCACATTCCGCCCATATAGTGGTGACAGGTCCAGATAAGACGATGCGATGTTGACGTTGTAGTCTTTGTGGGAAGTCTGGAATATATCGTGGATGATGATGGTGGCGAGATAGAACAGCATGCTGGAAATGCCTTGGGGGTGTGATTCAAATTTGGAACCACGTGCCACTGTCTTGGAGTCAGCGACCCAGAGTACTCTGGATAGTCGCCAAGTTTACAAAAGGGCTGGGTGAGGGGAGGAGGGTACTCACTGAGCCTCTCAAAGACAATGTCTGGTTCGGGTAGGTCCGGATTCTGGAAGACTGCAGGTTTCACCGACCTCGCGTAGGGCGTGTTGGCAGCGCCGAGCTGGGGAGAATAAATATTGTTGTAGGACCCGTCCGCCCGGCGATACTTGTACTGGTCACCCAGTGAGGAGACCGGAGGGTGATCAAGTGTTGTCCAAAGCTGGTTGATGAAGCCATCACTGAGCCCTTTCATCTGCTTAGAGTGAGGCGGCAGTTTGGCGAGGAGCTGAACAAGCCGCTCAAGGAGGAGGTGGTTGTCGTCGTTGGTGCCCGTGACAGACGCGTTGAGAAACTGCACAAGTGTTCCGTAGTCTTTGAACCCCAGGGCCTGAATATCTTCGATGAGTCCTGTCTGCGAAACATTGTCGTCGTTCCCCGGTGCACTGGCACTCTTGTCGAGTGGAGCAAGAGAAGCCCGCACCGTCTCGATGAGCGAGGACAGCCTGCTATCAGCAGGGGTAGACATGATTGGCAACAGCTAGGGTGCCCGATGCTGAAAAATCAATACTAAGTACATGTGTTCACAGTAGTAGAGAGGGTTTCATGAGAAGCTCAAGATCAGGAAGGCCTTGAGGTTTTGTTATTTTTTCCTCGCAATCCTGTTCAGGGAGTCTCTACTAAGCCTTACACCGGACCCACATCAACTGGATGGGATCGCTCCTGCATGTGAACATTGAGCACTTCGCCCCTGCCCGCTGGCTGGAACAGGGAAACGGCCAGGATCACCAGCGTGATGGAAGCCACAGCCCGGTCTAGCCATGAATGTAGACAGTCTAGACTATTACAAGACGGCTGCTCCGCTTGACAGCCTTGCAACAAATGCAGCCTAGAGGTACGCTCGGTTTGGGAGTACACTCTACATTATGTATTCCGAGCTATCGCAGGATTTCTGCACCAGAACCCCCATCAGCTGATTGGCAGGCCCTGGCGAGCCAGTGACCCCCATGTGTGAGTGACTGGCAGACTGAAAGCCACGGTAGGGTCGCAACGGCCCGCATCATGCGGGTTCGCCGCCTCGCGAGCATGGTCTCTGCCCAATCAAGGACCAGATGATCAAATCTGGTGGAACCTTGTCTCACATCGATGCAGATTGCTGACCTTGAGGTAACACTTCAGCTGCACTTTTCCGGGGACGTTTACTCGATATGGCAGTGTGGTCGTCTTTTCAGCAGAGGATCCAAGACTATCTGGAACAAGTCAAGTCAAGTGATGCAGCTCCAGTGAATCCAGCCTTCTAATTTGGGGCTGAGATGAGGCCGACAAGCCTCCAGGCAGACATGACCCACGCATGAACAAGAATCCCTTACCATGTGCTAGCTGCCCCGTTTTCGTAGCTGGTCTGCCTTCACACATGAATCCGCCTGCGAGAGGTGAAAAAGCACGGAGGAGCACGCTGCGGCGGCAAATGGAGTGCAGCCCGAGAGCGTGCATCCGGACCAAGCCACTCGCATCCAACAAGAGAGCTAGCTAGACAAAGAGGTTGCCTTGCGGCCGCTTGAGACTTGGCGGTCAAATGACGGTCTCGCCAGGAGCTAACAGTTGTCAATCGTCTTTGGCATCTGTGGTATTGCCTTCGCGCCGCTCGTTCAGTACGAGGCGTGTGACTTGCCGCTGTGACACCCTGCGGCGACCTGCACAGCAGACCGAGGCGTTCACGACGAGGGAGCAGTGCTTGGCCGCTGCCTGGCGACCATAGGCGACGGCTCCATGCCCTTGCTGGCAGTCAGCACGCCTGCCTTGCGCAGGGTGGCGACGGTGCTGTCGACCACGCTCAAGTCCACGCCCTCGGTGCGCGTGGGAAACCTGACCGTCTTTAGCCACTCCCTGGCGTCCTCCTCGGAGTAGTCCAGCTCGGTGCTGATGTACTTGACGGCCTCTTCGTGGTTGTCGTTGAAGTGCTGGATGCCCTTGTCGAGCTTCTCGAACAGGTTGTGCAGCCTGAGGTCGAGCTGGCCGTCGCGGACCAGCTTGGTGCTCGCGACGATCTTCCAGCTGCTCCAGGGGGTGTATATCTCGCCGACCTTGCGGATCTCGCCCGAGTCGTAGTACCGCTTGGAGGTGAAATGCTCCCACATGAAAAAGTCTGCCTCGCCCGAGTTGACTGCCTTGCGCAGGTTCTCGAAGGTGTTGAGGATGACAAAGTCGGAGTATGGGGAGGAGGAGGAGGAGGACGTCGAGGATTCGGCGGGTTTCTGAGTCAGCCATCCCTGTTGGTCGGCGAGGACGAAGCCCATCACGTAGGAGCCGGAGCCCAGGCGGGAGACGCCAATCTTGCGGCCGTTGAGGGAATCGATGCTCGAGATGTCGGGCCGCGCTGCTCCAGTGGATATCGCCCAGCCTGTCGGGCCCGATTGCGTTAGCCAGCCGGTCGTCGCATGTGCATTACGCCTCCAAGGTCACTCGAGGGGATTCGACGACATACACAAAGGCGTCTCGACGTAGGTGCCCACCAGTCGGTAGCCGCCGTCCCCTTGGACGTCCTCCTTCCCCAGGCCGGCGACCCACCCCTCGGTCAAGCCGATGCCGACATCGATCTCGTTGGAGCGGAGGGCCGTGATCATGTGGCCAGTGCCGGAGGGGAAGGGGACCAGCTTGGCATCAAGGCCGAAGTGCTTGCTGGCGAAGTGGATCGGGGTGGAAAAATGCTCGGGCACGTAGCCGACACGGAGCGGGGCTGAGGCCATGGCGGATGCGGATGCTTTCCCTGCGGTCGCGAGTGCGGATGCGGATGCTGGTGCGGATGTTTTCGTCCAGCTGTACTGTATGTGTTTGTGTCTAAGCTATTCCTGACGAAGGAGTCGGTGAAGATCTCGAACCGGGAGGACGGATGTGTCGGGCCCAGTGTGGGCCAGCAGGTGCTGAAGAGTCTGGGAGCTTGAAGCTTAATTCAGGTACGTAAACAGCGAGCTGTCTTGCCGTGGAAGTTTTGGAAGGGATCACCCCTGCGGCAAGGACCTCGGGGAGCTCGGCAGCCACGGGACAGGACCAGTCCTGCAAGCTAAGCTCGCCAATGACGCCGACACTTGTGCTGTACTATACCATAGTAGTGGACTACTAGCACCGCATGTACTGGAGTTTAGTGGGTGACAGCAGGGACGGCCCACCCGAGCCAGCCGCATGTGGGGGCTTCAGCCCTATTACCTCGCTATAGATTACGCTCTGGACACTCTTTCATCCCTCATAGTTACAGAAAGCTAGTTCCCTGAGACGATGTCAAGCCGAGAAGTTCTGGGCATTGGCTCCTCAAGATTCCGTTCACGCATCACCGCATGGGAACATTCATATTCAAAAGTTGGTTTGTTTCATTTCCTAGCACTATCAGGCGCAAGCTTCTCCGCTGTATTCAGGCCATTTGGCGTGCAGTCGGGTACCTCTCAAGAGGCGGCCCAGTGCACCCGCCAGGGAAAACCCAATAGGGACGGGAAAACCTGGCGGCTGTTGAAAAAACAATAATATCTCACCCACATCGCGAACAGTTGCTTATTCCCAGAATGCGTCCGTCCACGACTCGGGCCATTTGATTTTGAAATGATGGAAATCCCTCGTCCCCATCAATGTCTCCCACACAAAGTTGTTCAGATGAGGTGGGTCGCTGGCCACCAGTTCGGCAGCAACCTCGTCCACCTCAGTCGCTGATCCGATTCGTATGAGCGGCCCCAATCCCATCGAGGCGACGCCGGCAGTGACCCCAGACATGCCGGTGGGCTCTAGTGTCGTAAAGTGGTAGGGGGCTCGCCGGTGCATCCCGCTCCGTCGAAGACGCTGCCACAAGACCTTCTTCCACTCTGTGTTGTTCCTGCTAATTCTGAAGAATCTGTGTAACTCCCAGACCACCACACTGAACACAATTTGAAATTCGTTATTCTCCAACATGTCGTAGCGGCTGAAGAAGTCTGTAGCCATCGCCAGGCGGTGGCTCTGTCCAAGGTCGATAAACCCTTCTTCCTCCGGGGTCGCCCTCGGGGCGTAAAGTCGGCAGCAGATCTGGAACCGGTAAAGCGTCTGCATGATTCGCTGCCTTTCGGTCATGGTAATGCTGCGGGCTTCGAAAAGGAAATTCCACTTGTCGCTTTTTGTGGTGTCGTCTGCCCGAACTGGAAATGATTCGGCGAACAGTGCAATTAGTGGTCGGACCACTTGGACGTGGAACGACAAGATTCGTGAGAAATCCTCCACCGTGAGGAGGCCCCGCATGCATTTGACTTGATCTTCTGTGTCGGCCAAGGCCAGCTTGTCGTAGTCGTGAAGAAATTTGAGCTGGATGTGCCGATAGGGTCCTCTGGGCCACGGCTGCGCGTCGACGGCGTCTCTGGCCTCGACTTCTGTCTCTGTGGGTTGGTGGTCGCCGAGTTTGCTTTGCCACTGAAGCAGCATAGAGCTTTCGATGTCATCCTGGTCTTCCGTGTAGTTGTTGATATTGTGTTCCCAGTGCCGCAGCATGCAGGCGTCGACAAACACGTCGCCCAGTGTGGCTTGAGTCACCTCGGAAAGGACGAGTTTCTTGTATCTGAGGTATGTCGCGTGATAGGACCGGGATGCAATGGTCAGTGATGTCAGGTCCTCGCAGCTTGCAAGGTTTTCGAGGATAGTCAGCTGAAGCTCGACCGGCAGCAGCTCGAGCCTGGGCTGCTTTTGCTTCTGCTTCTGTTTCTGTCTTGTCCTTGCCATGGCCGTTCTGTTGAGAATTCAAGCTTGGCTGTTCTGTTGACAAGTTGGTGTTGACAAGATGGTGTTGACAAGATGATATCGATAGAGTTGATAGAGAGAGGTTGTGTGAGAATATTTGTGTGTGTTTTGGTTGTTTTGTTTTGGTTGTTTTGAAGCAGAACTTTTGAATGAGGTGGGTGGTGGGAGAGAGAGAGATCCGAGATGCGCCGGGGGATCACGAATATTTATATGTTTTGTTGACAAGAACCTACATGTCCAGTCAAATCAACTAAGAAGAAACTACCTATGTAGCTGACTTTCTAGTACACTTGAGAACCTTGAAGACCTGGATCAAAGTCCATCAATGTTCACTAGTCTTCGTGGGAATAAACGACCAAGGAATTCTACGATTTCCACTCCAGACAAGGTCATATGTTTTCTTATCCAAAGAGCTATGTCCTTCCGTCAAATAGACTTCGTCAACCAAGGATCGAAGGCGTATTATCAACGGAAAAGTACTTTAGGTATTGGCCAAAGTTCTATCCTCAAATGTGCAACAACTGCTCAATACTGATTATTTGAGCACAAGCATATCGCGTCGAGGAATTTGAAGGTTTTGGGCTACATGGACCAGTAGCGCGGGTCTGTAAATAAACAAAACGTCTACCTAGTCAGGGCTTAGTCGGACATGGTTCGAATTATTTCGAGACGGATCATCCATTTGTGTACCTTGTGGAGCAAGCATTACCATGATGTGACTATACTAATGTCTTGGGAAGAGAAGACGGATGGCCACAGCGCACCTGCAAATCACGGCGAGATGCCAAAACGCCAGGCCTGACAACACTGAAGTAGAAATGCATCAATTTGAGGAACTCGTCATTTCATTGCGGCCGTACGAGAAGAAGCCTTTGAGGAAAGAATCAATTTTTAGGAAATAAATGAGGACTATTTTCTAGCTTGACGCTAGTGCACATATATTCTGCAAGCTTGTGAGAAAGTAATCATACTAGGGCTGTTATGGTGTTTCCGAAGTCTCACGAGGTCAACAGGCATCACTGTGGCAACCTGGTTGAAAGACATGTCCAACTTCAGGATTCGAAAAAGTTCTTTCCTATGGGGTCGGTCTTGACACTATACTGCACGATCCACTTTGCCATATTACGCGTATCCGATCGAACCAACCGGC
Source organism: Diaporthe eres (assembly GCA_022225955.2). Lineage (NCBI taxonomy): Eukaryota > Fungi > Ascomycota > Sordariomycetes > Diaporthales > Diaporthaceae > Diaporthe > Diaporthe eres. The sequence goes on along the minus strand of JAKJXM020000010.1, from coordinate 2,030,462 downwards.
GAGATGCCATAACGCAGACCAGAGACGGGGTCAGTGCGGAGTCAACAACCAGAATTCGAACCAGTCAACTATTGCTCGTAGGCTTTGCTCCTTGCACCATCCTGAAAAAAATGTCAGCAAGTCCAGGATACCCCGCCGCTGTGTCAAAGTTGGGCCGTACGCTGGTAAGGGTCGGCTGGATCGCCTCTGACTGCGAAACCATGCGCCACGCCCTGGAACAGCTGCATGTGGTACCTCTTTTTCTCTGCCTGGAGGATGTCAAGAGCCTTCCTCCTTGAGCCAGTATCGAACGCGTGGTCGTTCTCGGCACAAGACAGGAGAAGCGGTTCTGCACCCATCAGCACTCGGCCAGAAGCCCCGCTAAGCCTGAGAAGCAAGGAATCGGGTCGTACTCACGCCTCAAGCTCAAGAAATGTTCTTCCTTCAGCGACGTTGGGTGTGCGAGTGCGCCGGCTGAGATGCTGTCACCGGCGAGCAAGTTGCACACAAAAGGAGCCCCGAAGCAGTAGCCTGCGCAGGCGTACTTGGTCGTTTCGTTGCCGTACTTGGCCCTGACAGCATCAAACCACTTGGGAACATTTTCGTTTGCAAAGTTCCAATGCTTTTCGCGCCAGGCGGCCCGGTCGAAGCCTTCTGGGGCGGGGTCACTCATCGACTGGCGGTACTTGGACATTGGATCCTGGGAGGCAGGAGGTCAGTATATCATAAGATTGGACTGCCTCACAGGTTACCGCATAATCTATCATGGGCTTCTTGAGGCCATCACAGAGGTCATGTCAGGATGGCACCGCCGCGCTGGTTCATACGCACGCCCCTGAAGTAATCCATTCCCAGGGTCAAGAAGCCGGCATCCGCAAAGGCGTCCATCAGCAGCTGCGCGTTGGTGGACATGCCCCATACATCCGGGAAGTACAGGACAATGTGGCCGTTTGCCCTTTCTGGCGTAGGCTTCGAGACGTATGTGGGGACATCGAGGATCGTCTCCCGGTTGCCACGCGGCGTCCCCTCGTGGATCGTGCCGAGCCAGCAGGATGATGATGCCGGCTGGGCGAGATATGTATCTTGTACTTCGGATTGCTTGGCTGCCATTGTTCGTTACAAGTGTCTGTCTTGAGCAAATGTGTTGGTGGTCTCTCCGCTTCGGCACGAAGCGGGGTTGAACGATGCGTTAGGTAGATTTAGAGACCCGAGGAGCATAACACCAGATTGGTGGGGGGTCGCTGGGCCTCTCCCCCTGTCTCCGTGCCGTGGTCCCTGGTCCGTTAGGGTCTGTTTGCGCCGTGAGAGTGGATCGAGTGTGTGACCTATCGCCTGAGAGAGTGGAACCTAGAATCTACAACAGGAGTTGGTAGGAACCATGTTGCAGCCTGCAGGCACCAGTCAAATCGACCCCAGTTTGCTTTACCGACGCGCATTTTATTCCAGGTGCTTCCCAACGTCGTAGCCGTAAATCATTCACCGTGTAGCTGTCTGCATCGGTATTCTTTAGGTCCCGACTTCGATATCCGGCCACGACGATACCCGGAACATGTCTGATGTAGACAACGCCGGGTACCGGCTTTTGTCCTTCAAGTACACTCCGACGACGCATGTAAAAAGAGACGACCAGGCGGGTGCTGACGACAAGTCTGGTCATCATCACAACCACAACAAGGCCCGCACTCCTCCACCACCAACAAGCAGGGAATCAGAGTTGCCTTCGCTCTCGTCTATCGCGGAGGCACTGCCAGTGGTCGACGACACATCCTTGTCAAATAATCAGGATGTGCCCAGCGTGGCGGATGCAGAAACAGCAACAGATGCACAGGGGGAAGGAGAAGCTGCCCCAGGTCCTCCAGTGCCCAGCTTCCACTTGTTCGGGGATCTGCCCCCGGAGCTTCGCATCAAGATATGGCACCTGACCTTCCTGCCTCGCGTCGTCGAGCTGCATCCCACCAGGCCCAACTACGCCCGTGACATTGGCCGCCAGCAGCAGTGGCAGTCCGGCTGCAGCAACCCAGCCGCCTTATCCGTCTGCTCCGAGGCTCGTCAGATCGCCCTGGGCCACTTCCGCATCGCCTACCCTCTCGCCGCCATCACAGCCCAGGGGGAGGAGACGCAGGGCCCCTTCGCCAGGTACGTCGCGGAGATCGGCACGTACAACTTTTCCGGCGCCAGCACCAATGGGAAGGCCAGCCTCCGCCGGCGCACGCTGCGCATCTCGCCCGACAACGACACGGTCGCGCTGCTTGGCCAGGACACCGACTTCGCCAAGCTGTCCAGGCTGCTCGACTCGTTCCGTGACGCCGACCCACAAGGGCTCGGCATAGGCAGCCTGGCGCTGAGCACAAGGGGCTGGGGCTACGGTGGATCAGCCGCCATGATGAGGAGCCTGGACCGAAGTATCTTGAGGGACCTGGACCAGTTGACACTTTTCATGTATGGGGAGCCACTGCCGCCCTCCGAGTGGAAAGTCAAAGGGGCGAGCCTAGACGAGGAGTCTTTGAGGCGGTTCAGGGAGACCGGGAATCGGTGTGAGCTAGTTCCCTGCGAACTTGAAGGCAGCAATGCTTGGTATGCATATAGGCTGTGGAGCGGTGGGAAGGGCCGACAGTTGTGGGACAATGATGGAAAGATCATGCGAGTGGGAAGGAACGAGTTGAAAATCATGGACCTGAAGTTCTCGGACGGGTGGTGATCTCGGGCACTTGACGGGCTTAATTTCATCTGCCTGGGGTCGACTGCTGCTTGTCTGTGCCCATTCAACGGCAGATCCCAGCACGAATTCCAGTCCAGCTAAGTAGGTCCATGGGCCTGTATGAACTGACCGTGATCGCTGGATATATGTCCATGCACACTGTGGAGAGGTATTAGTGCTGCCTCTATTGGTTTGACATGCGTGCAGGCGGAATCGCGATGCCAATCGTCCTTGAATCCCCACGCCACTATAAATCTTGAGCACGATTTGATTTGATGTAATTAAAAAGAAGCTTCAATTCCCATACCCGAAATTCCAAGGTGCTCTTCAGTTTGTTCAATGATCTATTACAGATGGACAGCAGCTGGATGGACTGGTGTTTTGAGATCATGAGCGTCTATTAATTGATTACACGTCCACAAGGAAATATCTCATCTAACTTTGACACTAAAATTAAATGCCAACGGTCTAGCCACAACTCCGTGCCCCCCAAGTGCATGCATTTCGCATTGGAAAACCAAACAGGTCATCTTTCAAATCACGCAGCAGCACCACCGGTAATGGCTGCGGTATTCAACCGCTTCCACTTTGAGAACAGCACAACCACCAGAGCCATCGCGGTAGACGCAAGTGCGACTGCAAAGGAGATCTTTAACCCATGCATATATGCCACCAATATACCAGGCAGCTCCTCTGGGGTGAATGCGTTTCGCAGCTCAGTCGCGCCAGTTGCAATGAGCCTCAGGGGGTCCACGCCAGGTGCCGAGTATGGTATCGTCTTGATCAGCACGTTGACGAAGGCAGATTGGGAGGCGGAGACTAGAAAAGCGCCGCCGACGGTTTGAAAGAACAGGATAATCGCTGTTACTTCGGCCAGATCTTCTGGTGGGGCGGAAGCTTGCCCGGTGATAATGGGAACCTGGAAGGCAAGCCCCCAGCCGATACCTCCTAGGATTTGGTATCCAATCCACTTCCCAGACGGAGTTCCGATGTCAAAGGTGTAGATCAACCCCGCCGCAATTGTCGCCAGAACAGAGCCAAAGACGGCGACAGGAGTGGCGATACCCGTCGCGGAGATGAAGGAACCACTGACGACGGTCGACACGGTGACAGCCAAGATCAGGGGCAGATTGCGGACGCCGCTGTCAGTGGGGCTGACATTGTCGATGCTCTGGAAGTAGATGGGCAGGTAGTAGATGATCAGGAAGTAAGCACCTGCGAAGAAGAAGGCGTACAAGGACGACACGATGTACACCCTGTTGCTGATGAGGCGGCGCGGCATCATTGCCCGGTCGTTCTGGAACCACTCCCACGCGGCAAAGGCGGCCACGATGGCCACGAATCCAACAAGGAGGCCGACCACGATGGATGAGCTCCATGCGTACGTGGTGCCACCATATTGCAGGGCGAGGATGTAGCTGATGACGGCGCCCATGATGAGGACCACGCCGACAATATCCATCTGCAAAAGCTTCTCGCGGAGGGACGCAGCAACGGGCTTCGCCGCGCTCGGGGTGGTGAAGAAGAACAAGATGATCAAGCCGGAAAGGCCACCAATGGGCAAGTTGATGTAGAAGCACCATCTCCAGCTCACCTTGTCCGCAAAGGCACCACCGATCAGGGGCCCGATGACGGACGCGATCCCGTAGCTGGCGCCGATGATGCCGGTGAACATGGGCCGCTTCTTGGGCTCGGCCGAGAAGGCGATGATTGTGTAGGCGCCCGTGGCAATGCCCGCGGCCCCAACGCCGGCAATGGCCCGGCCAACGATGAGAGCCTCGCTTGTCGGCGCGACTCCACAGATCAAGGAGCCCAGTTCGAAGATAAAGATGGACAGCAGGAAGCTGATCTTGAGAGGAAAGTATTTGTAGGCCTTGCCCCATGCAGACTGGAAGCCGCCGAGAGTCATGAAGAAGGCGGAGCTATACCACGAGACGTCGTCAAGGCCATGAAACTCGTCCGTGATTTTCGGTATGGCGGTTGCAACGATTGTCTGAGAGGCATTCTGTCAGTCTATGTGTGCATCGGAGGATGGGGGTTTCCTGTTGCCATCACAGCGAGACTTACCATGTCAAGTGAGACCAAGAAGATGCTTAGAACCAAGGCGACGACAATGAAGAGCAGCCTTGCTCCCGTCGGGTACTCGCCGGGGCTGGCTTCGGCCGGTTCGAGCCCTGCCGGCCGTGCTTCTCCCGTCTCCTCATCAGTAGTATTACCCGCACCCTCCTTCTTCTCCTCATAGTCGACGTCCGGAGCTGTTGACGGCGCACGTGTCGAAGCTTGCTCGAAGTCACTGTGTTCGCTCTTGGGGTCCAGGAACCCAGACGATGTTGATATCTGGTTGGGCTTTTCGCCATCAACCAAGGTATGTGTCGAGGCCATGGCCAAGTATGTTGTGCTCGTTCCGTTGGAACAAATCGACTATCCTAAAATATCCTCAATACGTGAAGCAGAAGGTGCTCTTGTGGTCGATAACCAATTAGGGGAGGGGTTCGGAATATGCAGGGGTTTCGACTCGGACGGTTGCTCAGCGAAGAAGAGCGAAAAGGGATATGCGCCTCTCTATGATGATAGACTGCATGGTAGAGACCAGATCCAAGGGTAGGCGATACAGACAATTAAATATAAAAAAGACGAACGACAGCGATATCCGGCGATACGTGGACATTACGGCGTGTAGAGCAGTCGCGTGGCCCCTGCCCGGATAGTCGATATCCTACGGCTTACATGATGCCCGGATCTGTTGACAGCGGGCTCTGCGCAAGGATGTGAGGCTCGGCCTGGGAGTCACCCCGTCCAAGACTAAGCAACCTCAAACGTCCAGGCTGCGGAGCAAGTCGAGTCGGCAGGTGCGAGCAATGCGGCCGATACGGCCTCCTCCCGTCATTTACCCCCGTCATGACGGCCATGGCAGAGCGTACAGATCCGTCCAATGGGAGACTTTTATCAATCGAAGATTAGCAATCCACAGAGGCTTGCTTCAGCCCTAGAGGGGGGCCAGACGCTGTTGGGGGCCAACCACAGAGCTGGGACCCAATCACAAGACCGAGAGAAAGGCACTAAGCTGACGCAGATAACGGCATGCCAGATCGAATTTACGGCCCGGACATAACAAATCTCATCTCAGGCACCCTGCTTTGTCAGATCCAAGATTACAGGCCGGTGGTGTGGTGGGAAAAGGGACGGACCAGTGAAAATGTGTCCGGCCCTAAGAAATCTAGCGTACTCCCTAGGGATGTTAGTCTGTATTTTGGCCCCGTGGCTTTCAAATCCGCTGCCGCAGCTGTCACCCAGGAGGTTTCTGAGAGTAGGGAATGTCGTGTAACGTGGTGTGTGCAGGAGACATCGCAATTCTGCTCCAGCGTATTGCTTCCTCACTTGACGTTGAATACTCTCAATTTTCCTTGTCTGCCTCACTCCCGCCGTGGAGCTCCGCCGAGAATAACCAGTCTGTCAGAAAGCCACGGCGCGGACTGTTTAAGGTCCGAAGCTAAGGTGCCTTGACAGCGAGCTGAACCCCTGTTCTAATTTCAAAACACGTCTTTAGTGCGACTGAGTCATAATGACACTGAGCGAGTCCCAGAGGCCTTTGGCGTGTGCGGTTGTGCAGCGTGAGTCTCGGTCCGATGGCCTGAGGAACTTAAGAAACTTGCGCTATATGCGGCCGCATTCCCCCGGAGTCTTATGTCCATTAAATCCAGCCCCCACCAGTCAACGGCACACCAATATTAGCCTCGATCTAGTCAAGTTGGACAGCACCTGACGCAGAAAGAGAGTCGGGATGCGAGGAGACCTTGATACCACGCGTCCATGTCTGCACCTTGGGAATCACCGGCCTGGGGGTCGCCGACTTCCTAGATATTAAAACGAAAAGAAATATAAGGTCCACACAACATGCATGCAGCTTATTTCTTCTGTTAGAAAAGCATATATTTGGGTGAATAACTGGTGAGTAATTCTCTGGTCAGACCCAGACAGCATGAAATCAGACTGTACTTGAATCCGAAGGAAAATGAACCCAGAACCAGCCAGACGAAGTAGGAGGAGATTGAGAAGTTTACTCTGCGCTTCAAATTGTGCTCTTCATAGTTATACCAGACCCGTAGCTAAGGAATGTAAGTTACTCGTCGCTCAACCATCAACAGAGATCAGGTTGATCCAGAACACAACACTTTGCCGAGACCTGTAAAACAGAATAGACTTCGAAATAACAACATAGTGACGACGCCGAACTAGACATGGAGATCGTGACCCCAGACCCTGACGGACACACAATAAACGACTCTGCTTCTTCAATGTTCCGCACCACTCTTAGTATCGCAACTGAAGTCACCTCCATTCTTGCATTATCCTCTGTATGGCAGAGCTATCTAGAACTCGTCTCAAATACCAGTACGGGATCAGATACCGCTATCATCTTGGCTATTGGATGTCAGTGATACTCCTTATTAGAGACGCTGGAAGGGCACGTTGTGTGGGAATGAGACCACTGCGGTGCAACGTATTAGGGTTGAGAGGCGAGGAAGGTGGGAACGTACAAGACATGTGCACTATCGCAGCCAGACCACCAGTTGTTGCAGTCGCCGAACCATTTATCCCAGTTTGCGCAGACGCGCTCGGTCTCCTGGGTGATGGGTGAGGAAGGCGAGTTGAAGAGCACATTGGCCTCAGCCTGCCTCTCCAGAATCTGCAGGGCAAGACCCTCACTTGCGTGGAAAGCTGTGTACGTCCTCGTGTCAATACGTGCAACGGCCACATGAATAATGAAACATGATATCTTACCAATGTGGCAATGCATCAACCACGTTCCGGGGTTGTCTGACTTGAAAGCAATTACTAGAAAGCCGTTCGCAGGCAGGAGAGCTACGTCCCGCCGAGGAGGATTGGACAGTGTCAAATTAAGTTTGTCTGGCGAGTATGTTTGGTTGGATTGTTGAAGGATTGCAAAGTCATGGCCGTGAAGATGTATCTGAAGGCGACTATCAGCCAAGATCCGAGAGAACCGGAGTGGATTGGAAAGTGGATGTCAATGAGGACTTACAGGATGTGCGCCGATGGTAGTTCCACCCAACCCCTTACTACCGCTGAGGACGAGGTACACCTAGAGAATGACGCGTCTTAGCACTCAATCTCTCCCTCTTGGGTATGAGAACAGGCGGCAGAGTATCAGACACATACCCAGCTAGTGCTGTTGAAGTTCTCGGGGATGACGACCCACTGCTGGGGCCAGTTTCCACTGAAGTTATCGAGCTCCTGGATGATAGGGTGACTGTAGTTGATCTGGAGTGGCCTGAACACAGACGAGGTCTCAGGGTCCAGGGAGAATTGGGCGAGAGGGAATGGCTTGTTTCCTGGCTGGACGCCCGTGACGTTGGACTCGACAGTGAACGCCTCCCCATCCTCTGTGTTGGCGGCGGGCCCTACGAACCAGGGTAGCTTCGGCTTCAGAGACGTGTAGGGCTCGTCCGAGCAGGCCAAGGAGATGTTGGGCCACGGCTTGGAAGTTGGGTCCGACGTACTCGCCGCGTCATAACGAAGGATGCCCGTGCGTTCATAGCCATCCTGTCCTGGCTGGCTACAGGTGGTGGCCCCCCATGTTCGGATCCAGAAATTGCCATCCTGGGGCACGGGGTTGGAACCATCATCAGCATCATCCGGGCGAGCCTCAACAATGACTCGGTACCTTTGGCCGATGCCGATGAGGACAGATGTGGTAAAGTACGGCTCAATAGGAACGAAATCAGTGTCGATGACTTGGAGAACGTGATTATCAATGCTGAAGACGAACGTGTTCCGGAACGAAGTGTTGATCAGACGCAGCATGTACCTTTTTGCCCGCCCGTTCTGGCCAATCTGTCGCTTTTCGAACTTCAAGACGAACTCCTCTGGGATGGGTGAGTCGGGTGGCGGGTTTGCCGCACTGAACCTGGTGACATTTCCACGGCCGTTCAGGAGAATGCTGGGATTTTTCAAAGTGGGGTTCTGTGTGTAGATCGATTGGAAAGCACTATCGTGACCCCAGTCCGTCATGAGGATGGGTTGCTTTGGTTCATCAAAGTCGGCCGTGTCCGGTCCGTGGATTGTCTGTCCATCAGATCAGCAAGACGCCTATCAGATGGGCACTGGCATCGGTATGCATACCAGAGGTCCCTGAAGTCCATCGGCGTCTAGAGGACTCAGAGTTAGCTATCACAGCATCAAGTCATAGGTCTCAGATTGACCTCTGATACAGTGAGACACCATGTGCAAGTAATCTGTCTCAGAGGCAGCAACCCAAGACAGGGCTTCAACACCGGGAGCACAATAAGCCATAGTTTGACGGGTACATCCTCTCAACGAAATCAAGGACTGTTTCCAGAAGCTACTTACACTGCACTGAGTAATGAGAGTGATACCAGGAACTGCCATACTGGACAGCCTTGAAGCTGTATGTATATGAATCACCTGCAGAACACCAGTCAATATGTCAAGACTCCTGGTTCCTGTCAAGGAGAACACCCACCAGGGGCAATTGGACACTGTGTTACGCCGTTGACGCCATCTGCCTGCGCAGTCCCGTTCTGTCTTATTCCGTGCCAATGGATCGAGGTTCCGTTGTGTAACATGTTGTTGATTACCTTGATGTTGACTGTGTCACCCCAGCATGCTTGGATCCACGGCCCAGGGTAGGTGTTGTTGAAGATCTTGGCCTCGGTAAAGTTCCGACCGTCGGCGTTGATCCAGCCATCGTTCACAGTCAATGTGTAGTTCCTGTGGACTCCGATGGGCGCTTCTTGCTCATAGTCAGTCATGATGTTGAACTCCCGACCATCTGGATGGCGGAGCCAGCATTCACGGTTGGAAGGTGTGGAGCAGGGACGCCATCCTTTCATGGCTCTGTAATCACATCGGAACTGTGTGTCTTCAGGACGACCTGTCGGGGGCTTGAAGATGGGATCACCAGGGTTACCATCGCCGATATGGGGCTTAGTTGACGTGGTTGCTCCAGTGTCAAAGGTGCTGGGGCCAACAGACCATTCGAGGGAGTCAAGCAAAGGCCTCTGAAGACCTCCAAATTCATTGAAGGGGTCGAAGTTGGTGGGGGAGATCCAAGTGAGCACCTCCGCGAGGGCCACCCAAACCCGCTCAGTAAGACGCATGTTTACACAATGTACTCTCAGGATAGTGGTAGAAGCCTTCTGGGATGTATTTCTGAGATGTTGGACAAAATTGAGCGGAAAGTAGGAAAAGAGACCACTTTCTGCAGCAAGAGAAACACGGATCCCAGGGAACATCATATTTAAATGGTAGCTAGACCTCTGCTAAAAGGGAGCTTGCCACCTGATACCCTCTACCTACCTCCTTCGCCCGGTGAGCAGCCCTTGGCTGAATTCATCCATGTGGTCGTAGAACACCCACACAGAACTTGTCATTCCCAAGGCAGGTAGTTGGTGTGCACCACGAAATCACCGTCAGATCGACCATCAGGCCATGAGATAATCACAGGGGATGTGTATAAGCCTCCTTCCGCTAACTCGTCGTCCTCCTAGGATCCTCCGTTCCGAAGCCTGATATCATTCGTTGTCGGCCACGAAGCCGACGCGCTTCTTATACCCCAAAGAGCGCTAGACAAATCATTAGGGCGCCAATCGAGCACCCTTCATGTCGCCGAGTCGTCGTGATGGTGGCTGAGAGACGGTCATACAAACGCATGGCGTCGGGCAAAATAAGCTGTTACGTTCGAGCTGAAGCTTGGCGCCGGTTGTCTGAGGTGAGACCGAGCAATCCGGTGAGGCGGATGTAGTTGTGCGGCTGAAGGCGGCGCCTCATTTGCCAAGCATTTCAGGACTGGTGATGGATGATAAAGTCTGCGCCATCAGTGTCTAGTGCCATGCGTCATTCAATCACATGAATGGATGTGGTTTTTATATAGCTTGATATAGGTCAATCGGCACCACTTGACATTTAGTGGGCAAAAACGGACCCCACGACCCAACATCTGCGGCCCTCCGCGGGGAGAGCCTTGTTGCTCTCTTGCACGGGAACAGCAATCGATAACTGGCTGTAGAATAATTTCCCCGCAAGTGTGCTACAGTCATGCTCAGTCATCCGAGGACTTGGTGCTGATCTGCCTGGGGAGGTTCTCGTCGAGAAATCTAGCCAAAACCATAATCCGGATGCTAGCCGTCGTGTGGTAACGCCACATACAAGTCCGTAAGCTTAGTCGCGTGGCCTGCGCATGGTGAAAAGGCATTGCACGGCATGTCTCGGGCCTTGCCGATTGCCACCCGATTGCTTACTTTCGATGCATTGTTAATGGCTGGACCAGGTCCGTTCCTGATGGCCACACGAAGACATACAGCACTTTCACAGCCACTCAGCACAAATCCACACCCTCACCTAACATCACCCACCAAAGTTGTGGAACGGGATCAAGTAAGTTTGACAGCATGGATCAAGCTGAAACCTACACCCACAGTGCTGGAAGACCTAGTTGCTCATATATCACTAACGAATCTTGCTATAGGTAGATCTCGGAGCTACATCAGGATAGTCGTCTCCGCAATGTTGAGCCATGTGGCGTCCAGTCCATCGGCATAATTCATCCAAGCCCAGCTGAGGAGATCATAGGACCCTCAGTCTGGATTGTAGGGCAGCAGGCGCCAATTTTGCCTCGTTGGCGTTGCTTGACAACGCTGATCAAATGCTTGGGATGCTCAAACTGCACCCGATCCACACGCGGTAATGGTTCCGCGAGTGGATTGCACTCCGTGGATGGGAATAGACCCGACACACCGTCGGAATGTTGACCACTGGGGTGGCTTCATGGTTATCGAGCGAAAATATTCTCGATGTAAGACCTAATGCATTTGTCCAAGCCCCTTTGGGCCTGTTGGGGAACTTCCGCTTCCGCTGTGCAACGGCTATGTAATACGGCGAGTCTCTAGGGCAGCAACATCAACACCGAGATCACACCGGTGTGGGTCACAACAGAAGAGCGCAGACTACTATTCATCATGATAGGACTCAACGACACAAATGTGAACAAAACGGGTCTCACAGCTTTTTGAGCATCACAAGACATTTTGGTGTCTCTAAAAATGCGACAATTCGCGAATGTGGGTATCACAAACCAAGACCCGCTACTGGTCCGTGTGAAGCACAAAGCTAGACCTGGTTGATTGCAAAGATTACACAGATCCAAGCAAATCCGTCTTCTACCCTTGTAAGTGGCTTGCTCATGGGGAAATTGTTGGCAGCGCCACCATTTGTAGACCACAGTCTGCCATCCAATGTTGTCCATGAAGGTGGTCACCCCTTTCAACTGCTTGCAGGATTCCAGAGTTGTCTGTGAGACATTTTGACTGCTTCCCCAGAGTCCTTCCACATGCCATTCATATGCTGATATACATCAGACGTCCCCAACTTTCTCCAGCAATGGACATGTCGTCGTAAAAGGGTGCGCGTTGCCACACCATCTTTCAGTCGAAGGGGTCTGGAAGATGCACAGGCCACCGACACATGTTATTTCAAAAGTAGATTGTAAATCCCCTAGTCTAGATGAGAACGACGAGAGCAGCCACAGCGTAGGCCAAAGATGAGATCACAGTGACACTGGACCCGAAGGCGGGTGCCGCTGCATTGCTGCTTTCGACGGTGGTGGTTGCCGAAGCAGAGCTTCCTGAAGTTCCTGAAGCAGAGCTAGAGGGAGGTGTGGCAGAGGCAGTACCGTTCGAAGGCACGTTTGAAGGGCTGGCGATCGCCGTGGCGGAGATGGTTGAAGAGGCTGTATCGGATGACGTGGATGTTGCATTTGTCGTATTAGATGAATCGAAGTCGGATGCGTCGAAGGTGCCTACAGAGTAGTACCCGGGCTTACCACCACCTAATCGTTTCGTTGTGTCAGTATCCGCTCCTTCATTTCTCCTGGAAGAGTGCCAGATTTGGGCAAACAGAACTCACAGACGTGGAGGGCATAGCCGGGGCAAGGCTCAGTGCACTCGGACGCGTCTACTTTCTTGTCGTCCGGTGGCAGGCTGTCAAGGCAGAAACAGCCTGATTGCCGCATTGCGATCACAAATTGGTCCGATTTCAAACACTCCTCGGCACACGCGCTAAAAGTGTTGAATGCCAGAGTGTGCTCATTGTCGACAGCGTCGAAGACGTAGCATTGGGTCTCGGATCCATCCTTCCTAACATCGAGGGTCTGACCGGCTGCCGCGAGCTGGCCGAGAGATAACAAGAGGCTGATGTTAAGCTTCATTATAGAGGTATATTTGCCCTGAATATGAGTGGTCGGGTTGTGTGTATGCAGAGATGCTTGAGCGGAAGACGGTGTGGTGCAGTCGCGTGAGCTAAACGGTGGTGTTCACAACGCCCGCCTGCGTGAATACATATATGTTGCCACCCCCTGACCCTTGCTCATGCAGGCGGTATCCTACAGTAATTGCATCTAGCCGTGGAGGATGGCTGAAGGATCAAGCCAACCATAAAAGCGGGCCAGGAATACGAGACCGTGATCATGTTGCGGCTAGCTCCTGCCGACCTGACTGCGTTGGCACCGCCGTGTCGTCTCCACCCTCCCAGAATCCATAGTGAAAAGGTCTCTGAATATAAGCCAAGTCGTGAGCGCTTAGTTGTTGAAGAAATCCATACACACCGATCTGGAGTCGGTGTACATAGTTTATCTATGAGCTTAAAACAACTGCGTGATTTGCATATGGCCTGATGATTTTGGGCCTTGCTTTTCCTACCTCCTTATTTTACCACTGCTAGTCCTTGCATGACTCCATCTTCCGGATGCATTCCGAGATCTGAAGGAACAGTGGGCGGGGCCTGGGCGCAGGCAGCAACTTATCATCACACTTGCAGCTGCTTCGGGAGCGGCACCCGTTTCCGTGCTTCTTGTTCACAAATTTAGAACCAAAACATTTCTAAGCCCATTCGGCATTCATTGCTTGCCGTAATGCCAATATAACGGCTTGAATGTACAACAGCCCGCGGCGGGCCTGCTACGTAAGGGCTGAATCCAGTATATACGGCAGACTGCCAACTAAAGACACAAGTTCCTCCAAAACCAGCTCTCATGTGCTATTACCATGTCTTGAATGTAGGCGATTGAGATATAAGTGGCTGAGTTGGGTGAGTTTGTACGTAAAAAGTGTACGATTGAGGGTATATGTATCCACAATACCCTACCGGCGCCGCCGTTTCGGCAGGCCGCCGTCCTTATATCATGATGAGCAAGGATGCAGCAGCAGGAGACATCTATATCATGTTTTGATGGGTCCTGTCGTCTTTCCTTCCGATCTCAATGTGGCAAATCTTTCATTATGGAGTGCCGTCAAGAGACAGACAATTGTCTAACAAATATGGCAAGAACCGGTGTTGATGTTTGTTGCTAAGGGAATGACATTTTAAGCACAGAGTATCAATTTCTTCCCAGGTCTCGAGCTCGACCTCTCCCCTAGCAGGGCTTGCTTCTCTGGAACCAAGTTCCCCGTTAACCGAAATAAGTGCCTCAGAAAGCAGTAGAGGGTATAACGGTGATACAGTACTGCACTAGGTTGCTAGGGCAGCAGCCTAACCAGTCGTGCTGACACCCTTGCCTCCAAACCCACGATTTACCAGGTACACAAAGACTGTACATCACGAACTTCTCTTTTCCAGCACTACCTCAGCCTTGACCAAAGGTTTTTCATCCTCGCCGCTGTACGTGGCATGCTTGGCCAGTGCCCCGAATAGCACGTACGTAATGCTGTCTCCAGCCTCGTTAGTCTTTCCTTCATCGACAGCCTGGGATTCGACCCAGTCCGCAAGCCCCACGACAGGATGCTATATCTCGTCTTTAAGCGATTTGCAGTGGTATCCCTCTCGCGACTTGCGCATCATGATGGAGAACTTGAATGCCTCTCTGCACAAATTCAACGGCCTGTCCTACAGCTGCTTCTCAGCCTGCACCGGACCGCGCTTAATGAGGATCGGCGCAAGGTAGACGGAGAGCTCGTTGGCCACGCACTCGCTGTAGCTCTCCTGGATTTGAAGAGCGTCGACACACTCCAGCGTGGCAAGCTGCCAGTTGATTAGCACCGATGGCGATACTGGTGTAGTTGTTAGAACTTGATCCGCATTACCCCGACTACTACTCGTTTTGATTCTCAGGGATGAGATCTGATCGTTTCACCTGAGCCGGCCTTGATGACTTTCTCACTTGAGATCGATGGCAAACAGTTGGGAACGGTGCAAGCGAAGTTCTGAAGCACACCCAAAGCCGACATCTGGAAGCATCCACGTTCTTGGACACCAGATGAGGGAGATACTCGGCGACGGGCAGTCGAGACGACGCTGTGAATTAAAGTTCGGTAAGGCTTTCTTGGTTTCAGTAGTAGACGACTCTATAACAATTCAGAACGTATTAGAACTTTCCCAGTTTTGAGGAATGTCGCATCGAAAAGACTATCGGAGTCATGCTGCATTGGCAAATGGGAACATAGTGCCTGCCAGGGCAGAGACGTCACCTTGGACAAAATAACGTTGACAAACAGCCCTATGCTCTAGAAGAAAACACATGCAATTACACTTAGTTAATATTAGTGTTATTATGGTCAGAAGCGTGATTTCCATCATCTTCCAGAGGTTTTGATGATGACTGATCTGAATACTCTAGACCGATAGAACAACCTGGAGTCTTTAGTTCCATTCCATGTTTAGTTCCATTCCATGCCCCTGACGTATCTTGTGGCTAACATTTGAGACATCGCATGCTGCCGGGCTAAATGCAGAGAAAATAGTCAACCATCCCCAGCCGCTGTACTAGTAATGAAACCGGTTTGGCCTTACCTACTTGGTTGCTCTATAAACCACGATGTCGACATATGTTTGTTAGCGTCATAGCCGTGGAAGAGGCCAAAGGAGTTCCCAAGTATTTTTCTGGCCGTCTCTGGGAATGGCTCAGTTCGCCCAAACAAAGACGAGAGGCTGCGGGAGTCGAGACCTTGTTTCTTTCTTTCAGCTGGGCCGATGATGCTACTTGACAGTAGAATCAAGCACAACACAACTCCTCAGCTCCTCAATTATCTCTAATGTGTCAAAAAGATCCAGGGTCAATGCCGTGTCAATCAGTGAGATCGATAGTAAAGCATTGGCGAAGCTGGATTGTCCCATACAAATTCCAGGAACAACCAGCCAATGGTTAATTGCCAGCGAGGCCAGGCGGTGGGGTTTGTGAGTCGAAAATAAGCACCGCATACAGTTAGCTAGCTTCCATGCCAATACATTGTGGGATTCGCTAGTGTATATGGCAAGGCGGCTGCGCATTTTTCTGCAGGCGTCATTTGGTAAAAGGCCAATACCAAGGAAGGCGGAGTATCATTCCCCACCCAGGAAGCAAATGCAGGGCAGGAAGCTGCGACTATAAAAGCCGGTGCTTCATTCTCGAAACCATCAGTGGCGGAGAGTAACCCGGGAGTTGGGTAACAATCGATGCTCTTTGAATACTCCATAATCATGTCTCGTCCAGCTCTTCTCTTCGTTACGGTGGCTCTCCTTGCGAGGGGCGCCATCTCCCACGAAGGCCACGGAGGCACCTGTGGCCCATTTCAACTGACCACGACTTCGGGAACATTGTACTCTGCGTCGAATGGCACGCAATTTCCCGGGTCAACCGAGACCGAACTGGAGCCGGGCGAGTACCTCATCTCTGATAATGGGACACTCACAACCCACAATGGTTCTCTCTGCGAATTCCGACGTCAGTTTCCAACCGTAGCAAGAGGGGTTAGCTATCCCCAAGCTGTCACTCAGACTGATTCATGACCAACAGCATACCTGATCTGTCTCCCGAGCAATACTCACTCAGAAGGAGACGGCGCCTTTGTCATCGGCGAATTTGGACGTCTTTCCTACTCCAATAACGACACCTTCAAGGTTGCAGTTCAGTGGTGGAAGGCGGATCAACTTTCGAAGACATGCGCATATTCCCCGGCAATACTTCCCAAGGCGATGGCTCGGGGATTGCATCATGTAGCTCTCTTGCTATGCAGGCCTCACGCTGTCATCCTGGTGAGAATGACACAGAATCCAACGCCAGCGCCAACGGCAATGTAACAGGAGAAACGAATGGTGCAAACAGTACTGAAGATGCCACAACCACAAGTGGCACAGCAGCATTGATGATGGGTTTGAGCACTTCCCTGTACGGTCTGTTCCTAGTTCTTGGGCTTGCTTTGTCGTGATTATGGGTATCCTCATTCTTCACTGCAGACGTTAGAATCGTGCCCTTGCATGTCTATTGTTGGTGGTTGGTCGTATATCTTCGGTATCTGCGGTATAGGTATCGAGGACGGGGGCTCGCTCTGTATCTAAGTATGACCTCCTATAGAATACATCCAGTCAGTGTATATTTATTTTCGCACATTCATTTGGTCCCGACATGGAAGCCAGCACAGCGGCGAACCTGTTCCAGCACATTACTGTGATTTGGTAGCTTCTTGGCCTCGGTCTGTGGGGATCGCATCGAAGACGCACAGTTACTGGAACATGGAACGGTGTACTGTAGAATTTCGGTCCGGTGGAGATACCTGTGCCGGCCTGCTCTGAGACTGTGGGTGGCCTGGTTCAGCG
Source organism: Diaporthe eres (assembly GCA_022225955.2). NCBI lineage: Eukaryota > Fungi > Ascomycota > Sordariomycetes > Diaporthales > Diaporthaceae > Diaporthe > Diaporthe eres. The sequence continues at coordinate 2,013,184 of JAKJXM020000010.1, read as the reverse complement.
TTGCAGACCCAGGGGGTGGGGGGCAAAACCGCCATCGCCATAGTACTCATCCTTTCCTGCAGACCTAAGTTTAATGTCAAATACAAGCCAGAATACATCTTCGATTAACTTATGCATTTATGAAATTAATCCTACAGGTGGCCAGGTGGTAGCTTGGAATAGCATGATGATGCAGAAGAGTTCAGGGTAGGCTGCATGCTACATACATCAGCCAAAGGGGATACAGAGGTACAAAGCCACCGACGTGTGGAGCTGCGGGGTTAAAAAGATCCAACGATACCCAAGTATCCAGTGCCAAGCTTCTCAGGGACCCTGGCTGATTAGATAGTGGACTTGCCTGCCCGACACCGCCAAAAATTTCCTCGGCAGAATAGCGCAACTCACTACCTGCTCTACTACAACCGCCTCAACATCAGCATTCCTCCAGCCCAACCGACAACCCATCCCGCATATCAATTGTTCCTCACCATGGCTGGAACCACATATAAGAAACGATCGCGAGACGAGGCGTCAAGGTCCAAAGCAGCACCGCCACTGAAAAAGCAGAAGAAGAAGAAGCAGCAAGTCCCCAGCCACAACGACGAATCCGACGACGCGCAAGAGTTCCAGGCCGTCAACCTGCTCGACTCGGACGACGATGACATTCACAACGCAGAAGTAGATGACGGTGGAGAGTCGGGATCTGACGCCGACTCCATTGGCTCATCGTCGGGCTCAGAGGACGAACAAAGGAGAAAAACAAGAACAAAGCCCACGAGGCCACAGCCAATAGCAAGGGACGTGCCGGCGAACAGCCTTGCAAAAGACGCGCCGGGCTCAAAATCCAGGTCCGGCTGGGACGAGAAACAAGACCAGAGCGAGGACGAGGGCGACAATGACGAGTACTCCGACCTAGACGAGGCGCTCAGCTCCGACGAAGCTGGGGGGCGGAACGAGGACGCACAGGACGGCTCCGCGAAAGCCAAGCGCACGTCAAAATCCAAGCGCAACGACCCGGAGGCCTTCTCGACGTCCATCTCCAAGATCCTGGGGACCAAGATCTCGGGCAAGAACAGGGCCGACCCGGTGCTCGCCCGGAGCGCCGACGCGCGCGAGCGCGTCCGGCAGGTGCTGGACGAGGATCTCGACCGCAAGGCGCGGCGGAAGATGCGCGAGCAGAAGCAGCGGGCGATGGAGAAGGGCCGGGTGCGGGACGTGCTGGTGGCGACCAACGGCACCTTCAGCAACGTCAACCCGGTGACGGGCAAGGTGGTCAGCGACACGGACGGGGAGACGACGGCCGAGGTCCTGGCGACGGAGCGGAGGCTGCGCAAGGTCGCGCAGAGGGGTGTGGTACAGCTTTTTAACGCGTTCCGGACGGCGCAAGTCAAGGCCGCCGAGGCGGAGCGGGTGTCGCGGAAGCAGGGGGTCATCGGAATGGACAGGAAGAAGGTCAAGGTCACCGAGATGAGCAAGAAGGGCTTCCTGGACCTGATTGCGTCCGGGGGCGGCGGGCTCAAAAAGGGACCCATCGAGGAGGCTTGATCCCGTGGGGGTTGGGATGTGCATTCCTGGCACCAAAGACCCAGGTTTTGCACGGCAGCCAATACATATCATTTTGTCTTTGAGTAGGGTTCTCCAATTCGAGGCATCTTGTGTGTCATGCACACCCAGCAGGCCCGATCTTGCGGGCGCATAGCACGGCATCGTGACAATACATGTACATACATATACAGGTTACCCTCCTTCCCGAAACGGGGGCTCGTTAGATGATTATGGTCAGCGTGCGTCTGCCCAATAGACCATCGTGTTCACGGCTGGCCAGTGTCGTCCACGGCAGATGGCCAGGCGTGTTCTAGGACTGCCTCCAGTCCCTGTCACTCGGATGGCCCGAAGCGACCAGTCTTCCGGGATCGTGCTGTGTCTATCCATCTCTTTTCCCTATTTGAAATCGCTAGCCTGCAGGTTCCTGGTCATGGACGGCAGCTTCACCACCAGGCCATCCAACTCTGGGGCCATGACGACCTGGCATCCCAGGCGACTGGTCTCGGTCAGGCCGAAAGCCAGATCCAGCATGTCGTTCTCGTCGTCGTCGGGCTCTGGCATCTTGTCGTATAGGTCCTCGTTTTGTACGATGACATGGCATGTGGAGCAAGCGCAAGACCCACCGCATGCGCCTGGAATGGAAAGAAAGTGTCAGCTCCACGAGAAAGCAAGGCTCAGCGTAGGTGGGAGAAGAGATGGCCGAGGGGCCTGGAGGGCGCTTGCGACCGCGTACCTTCCATCTCGAGGTCATGGGCCTGGGCTATGTCGAGCAGGTTGTCGCCCTTTGACACGGCCACCTTGTGTTCCTGGCCGTCCTTGTCAATGAAGGTGACCCATAGCTCCTCGCCTGGCTTCGGCGGCTCGACGTGGCCATGCCGTGTGGACGGGGTCGAGGAGAACGATCGCACTGATTCCGAAGGGGCAGGTCGGATCAATCGGGGGAAGGCCCGGGAGTTCGACGAAGTGGCGAGGGCTTTGGATATTGTAACGGGCGTGGTACTTGTGCTTCCGAAGCGGCGAAGACATGTTGGTGAGGGCTTTTGCGACGAGGAGGGCCGGAGGCGCGTCAAAGCCCGCGCAAATGTTCGCGGAGTCGCCATGGCTGTGAGAGGCAAGGGACGTGGCGTTGGAGAGGGACAGGGAGAGAAGAGGGAGGAGGAGGAGGAGGAAGAGATACGAGAGAGGACGGAGGGGTGGTGGGGTCCTGGTGTCTTGATATTGGTATCAGGACGGGGAGCTGCAGCTCGATATTGTTCTGCCTCGCCAACAGAGCAGCCTAGACCGAAGGCTGCCAATGCGCGAGTGTGTGCGAGAGGTGTGGTGAGTGCAAGCAATGCGCTGAGGTGAAATGTGACGGGCTCTATGGCATGGCTGTCAATGCATGTTGGCTGCAGTTGGGACACAGGCGCAAGTGTCTGGCCCGTTTGGAGGTGTGAGTCGAATCTTCCGTATGTGTTGGGCCGGGCCTGACGTGCGCACCCGCTTGCCGTCCTGTCCAACGCCAATGCAAGAGTTCCGGATCGTCAGCAAAATTCGAGACAGGGATTGATTTGATCTTATCGATAACGAATGACAAGGTGCCCGTCTCCATTATGTAATCCGCTCGTCCCACGATCAACCTTTGGAGGGGTGTGCAGTGGAGAGCACTAACAGAAAGCTCATGGTAGCACGTAGGACTCATAATAGGGACGGGCAGATAAGGTGAGCGAGGTGGTGTAGTACGGTATGATGAGACTCCATGCACTTCAACTTCAACCCAACAGGTGCATGACGCGCTTCCAAGTCGGAGCTTGTTTACCTCTCTTATCGATCCATCAGCACTCGACAGGCGCATCCTCTCCCAATCCCAATCCCAAAAGTGGGCAGCACACCCATGCAGCTGCCACTCTGATCTGAAAGCTCTTCTCTGCTTTTCCCCGCCGCGAGACCCATATCGCATCGCATCGCATCGAATCGCATCATCCAACCATCACCCACCCTCGATTCAAAACATCACGACCACATCAAGATCACCACCTCATCTCGACCACACCCAGAACCACGACGTCGACCACGATCACGAATTGAGAACGACTGCACGAGACCATGACCACCATCGCACCTACACAATAAACAAAAAGACGTGCATACCCGCCTCCATCCGACTGCAAATAATTCGCCGCTCCAGAACAGCATGTCCATCAACGGCAATGGCTCCAGCAGCCGTCAGGGAGTCAACCCCCTCCGGCCATACTACATCCCTCCCACCATCGGCGACCAGGCCGCCCACACATCCAACATCCCCGGCCCCACTGCCTTCTCCCGGACCGCGCCCTCGACGTCGTCCCCGTCACCCTCGCCGTCACATGCCAGCCCTCCCGGACAGTACGCGTCCAAGGCACGCGACATCTTCTCGGACCTCGACTACAAAGACTACATCTCCGATCCCTCGCCCTCCGTCGTCCGCTCCGTCAAGGATGTCGTCGACGAGCTGATCTGGAAGTACTCCTCCGTCTTCCTGGCCCAGCCCTTCGAGGCTGCCAAGCTGCTCCTGCAAGTCCGCGCCCAGGATGATCTCGGCGGGCTGGCAACAGCCTCGCCCCCGGTCACGCCAGCCCCAGTCTCCACCAAGGCGAGCTTCAAGAGCCCGTGGAACGAGGATGTACGTGCTGCTCTGCGTGCTTGTGAAATCCATTAACTGTTCCGACCCCCAACTCCCAACTCCCAGCCCAGTGGGCCTTGTCTTGCCCCTCGTCCACGAGCTGGCCTTCGTGTACCCGTGCGGATCGCTGACTTGGCAACATAGATCCCCGATTCCGACTCCGAGGGCGACGAGCCAGCCTACTTCACCTCTAACGCCCCCACTACGCCTTCACCAGCACGCACAAGGAGGAGGAGATCCTTAACGCCCCCGCCAGACTCACCCCAGCCGACTAAGAAGCCAGAAGTGCCACCCCACATCCTCAACATCAGCCGGCCTGATTCCATAAGCGAAGTCCTATCACAGCTATGGCAGAGAGAAGGAGCCTGGGGCACGTGGAAGGGCACCAATGCTACATTTGTATATTCCGTCCTTCAGTCGCTACTGGAGAACTGGTCCCGCAGTCTGCTGAGTGCACTCTTTGACGTGCCGGACCTGGGCCTGAAGACCGATCTAGACAGGCTTGTCGATATCGCATCGCCCTATCCATGGGCATCCCTCGGCGTGGCGGCAGCTGCTGCAGTTATTACAAGTCTCGTCCTCGCGCCGCTTGACCTTGTTCGAACGAGGTGAGTCTCCTCGGAATTTACCTGTCCAACGATCTGGACCAAGCTGACCCTGCCAGGCTGATAATCACGCCTACCACACGTGGTCCGCGACGAACAATCGCCCTTCTCCGTTCTCTTCCCTCCTACCTGTGTCCCTCGAACCTCTTCCTGCCGACTGTCCTACACTCCCTGGTGCATCCCGTGCTCGCCCTATCCACGCCGTTGGTCTTGCGCACCAAATTCTTAATCGATAGCGAGTTGTCACCGGCCACCTTCTCGGTCGCCAAGTTCTGCTCCTCAGCCGCGGCTCTCCTCATTAAATTGCCCCTAGAGACCGTCCTGCGGCGCGGCCAAGTCGCCGTTCTCAGCCAACCCAGCTACACCCAAGCCGCCGAGGGAGCGGCCAGTCCGCCCACATCATCCAAGACTGGGAAGCATTCCGGCGGGGCCAAGGCTGCCACATCCGCACCCCTGGAGGCAATTGTACACCCTGGCAGATACCAAGGCGTAGTCGGCACCATGTACGCAATCGTCAACGAGGAAGGATCCCGAGCCGTGCACGCAGCACCACCAGTAGCCACCAAGGGAAAGACCGCCTCTAAGAAGGGCAAGAAAACAGTCGCCGAGGCTGTTTATCGACGTGGGCAAGGGCTGGATGGCTTGTGGCGGGGGTGGAAGGTTAATACATGGGGTCTGGTCGGGCTATGGATGGCTTCCGTGGCTGGTGGAGGCGGTGACGGGGAATTCTGAGCAGCGCGTTGCATCGCATCATCTTAAACTCGCAATGAGATGGTGTCTCTGTTGCAGTTGCGCTCCGAGCCACGCTCAGTATCCGGCCACCGGCTTCCGACCCAAAGGATAGCTCCAGGAGGTAACTTATGAAAGACGCAAGCCCTAGCCTGAGCGGAGCAAAGTTTACTATTTATCAAGACAGCAGGAGTTTGGCGGCGGCTTGGATGGGGCGGGTGCACTCTACTCATGAACATCGTATGATATCCCCCTCTTTTGAGCTTGATATATGTTGGCATAGAGGCCACCCAGTGTGTGAATACGATTCTCTCACAAGTTACCGTGGCGGAGCAGTTGCAAATTGTTAAACGAGACCGTCGGACATGTTAACGAAAGACCAGGTCGAGTGTTCGTGGCCGGTAATTTTGGAGCGCTCCTGGGTCCTCCGAGGCGATTCAGCCTAGCATGCAGGCCAATAGAAGGCACTCCTGTGTACCAGAGACAGTAATCGCCCACCTTGTCAGCTGTTCGACAACGGCTATGCCGGCACCGCCTTCCCTGATTGACGTTGTCGCCCGCGGTTCGAAGACTCGGAGTTCAAGAGCGCGCGCCCCTAATCTGGGGATCAGCAAAGAGCCTCCTTCCTTGGCACAATATGCGGCACGTGGTAGCTTCCTGCCAGATGCTGCTAGTCTTAACCGCTTCCCTCGTTTACTCCCGGTGCAAATTGAGACTTGACAGGAGCGTTCGGCCGAGAATTGATCATGCTTGGGCCGGCTTACTGGTGGAGGAACTCGATGCTTTTCGAGGGAAGCTGTGCGTGCGCGGCCATCTGGGAAGGTTGTGAGCACACATGCAACACACGTACCCCTGGAGCAGGATTGCGCAATCGAGCTTTCTGGCGGGACGCCCGTATTGGAAGCAATGTCGCCTGAGACATCTCGACCATCAATCGCCATGGCCCACTATGTCTGTGAGGGATGCAACAAGCCAGGGTCACTACGGTACGGCCCTTCCGTTTGGGCACCGTTTCTCTGCTGCATCGCCGGCTCTCAGATCACCCCATGGATCAGACGAGATATGACCATCAACTATTTGCGCTGGCATTTCCTTCTGCACGGAGAAAACTTGCCTCGACATCGACCTGTGACTAAGTGTGACTACCTAGGTAGTCACAAGTCGATGTTACGCCAGGGGCTTATGCACCCCAGGTCTTGGCGGGGAGTGATATGCCGCGGGAGACAGGCCCCCGAGATTGCCTGTTCCGGAAAGCATAAGGCTGACGATGCCTGCTGCTCGTCGACGTGATGGAGGGTCGAGATCTGATCACAGGTCAGGACGGGCACACCGCTCGGGCCAAGTGGTCGCCCCAAACTTGGATGTTGGATGGCATGAAGCTGCATGTTGACGGTTGACGAGCGCCTTTTGAGGCCATCCATTGGTGGACCACGGTTTGTTTGAGAGAACGACTATTCCCTTCCGTGGGTGCATCCATCTTGCAGATATCCAGTCGCGAGACAGATGGCTGCCAAGGATAGGACATCTTGGGCCTCAAAACATTTCCAATTGCGGTGCTCACGGAGGTTGCTTGGATGGGTTTCTGAGCATCGCGGAGGTCAAAGTTGAGCAGAAGCTTCCGGGATTGGGCATATCGCCGATGATGTTGGTAGCAGGGTCGGCTTCTCGGCTTCTGTTGACGGAAGACTATCATCTTGCTATAGTCGCTATGTTGGTAGACACCGGGAACGCGACAGCAGTGGTGCCGCTTTTCCACCTGGTTCCACGAATATATATCTATGTAAGAGACTACTAGTAGCTATCTCTCTCCCCTTATTTCGTGAACTCCACGGATGGCTTGGGTTGTAAAGCCAAGCTAGTACAGAATCCAATTGATCGCAAGATGGCCATCGCCTCAAAGCAAATCATCAGCCTCATCGCAGGAGCTGCAACCGTTGTAGCTCATGGACATGTCAACAATGCGGTCATCAATGGGGTTTACTACCAGGGTTATGACCCAGGCAGTTTTCCTTACATTCCAAATCCTCCCATCGTGGCGGCCTGGGCAGCCTCCAATCTGGGCAATGGCTTCATTGCTCCCGACGCCTTCCAGACGTCAGACATCATCTGCCACAAGAACTCCACCAACGGCGGTGCTCACATCCCAGTGAAGGCGGGAGACTCCATCTCCCTCCAGTGGACGCCCACCTGGCCCTCGAGCCACCACGGGCCCGTCATCGACTATCTCGCCAGCTGCGGGGCCTCGTGCAAGACGGTGGACAAGACGACACTCAAGTTCTTCAAGGTCGACGGCGTCGGCTACATCAGCGGGTCCGGCATTGGCACGTGGGCCGCCGACGTCCTCATCGAGAACAACTCGACCTGGCTGGTCAAGATCCCCGCCAACCTTGCCAGCGGGAACTACGTCCTGCGGCACGAGATCATCGCCCTGCACTCCGCAGGCAACGTGGACGGCGCGCAGAGCTACCCGCAGTGCTTCAACCTCGCCGTCACTGGCACGGGGAGTGTGCAGCCGAGCGGCGTCTTGGGTACCGCGCTGTACAAGTCGACCGACCCTGGGATCCTGTACGACCTGTACGGGACCACTCAAAGCTACGTTGTGCCTGGGCCGACGCAGTATACGGGGTTTCCGAGCTCGGTTGTCCAGACCAGCTCCGTCGCGACGGCCACAAGCACAGCTATCTCGGGGTAGAGGTCCATAATATGGTTGCCAATTTTGACACGGTAGCAGGTTGATAGGCAAGTACTGTGCTGGGATTGTGGACTCAACATTAGTTGAAGACATGATGCATATGTCGCAGGGAAGCCATTTGGTGGACCGTCGTCTTTGGATTCTTGGATCGGATCGCCCAGGATCGCCCAGTTCTGGCCGTAGCTATTACGAATTGTATTGAAACTGTTCAAAGAACGGAATTGTCTCTGGTATCCTCTTGTCACAAGGAAGAGAATGTCAGAGCCCGTCGCAGAGGATTTGCAAGTGACGTGAAGTCACTACTTATCTTGGTCTAGCAGCGTGGATAGCCGGACGGACCCATGAGCGAGGATGCCCACGTGCTAGATTATCGTAATGGCATCTCGAGTCGGTCATGGAGACTACACTGTAAACCTTTGAACCTTTGGTATAAGTCTTTTGTCTGTACCTCAGGCTGTAGTCCGGACCCATATGAGCATATGACGGTACAAACAAAATCTACTGATGGACTTTTTACTCATTGATATAGAGGCAACTTGCTGCAAATCCAATATGTCGAGAAAGACAGGGCCAGTTCGCCTTCATGTCTTTAGCAGATACGTATTACGAAGCGAACAGAGCCAACGAGAGGGCTCGGTTGAGGCAGCATTGTGTGCCAGTAAGCCAGTCAGTGTATTTACTGGGGACAGCCTAGGAGTCACCGACAACCCACAGCTTCACGTGAGGGATCAAGGAGAATGTGGAATCGGTGATTCGCTCGGGTCGCCCATTCGGATGCAGCTCGGGAGACGAATGCAGAATCAAGGCGAGGCGAGGGAAAGGTTTCCCCGGAGAAGCCGGGATGCACTTAGCACACATGGCTCTGGGTCAACCGAGGCCAAAAAGACCAACCAGCTTCCGCAGCTGAGTGTACATACAAGACGATTGTTGTGGGCGTTGTTTGAAGTCCCTTTCGATTCAGTCTCTGTTGACGGACTGTGTCCGGTTCGATAATCTGCGGCCTGCACTTTTTTCTATTTTTTTGTGGCGACTGTCCGGGGTACTGCAGCATGTACGTACTTGGTACTACTGTATGTGCATGGATGCACACTGATGAATGGTGTGGTTCAAAGAAGCTTTCTAGCCAAGGATTGTCCGTCGGTGGGGCCACAGGGCTTTAGACCGACTTCCTGATGGACTAGATGGACCAGATAGCCCTCGATGGACAGCTGGACCGGCAGTGTGACCCGTCATCTTCACCGCGCGGTCTCACATATGAACCATGCCGCAGCGGAAGAGATGTGCGCCTGAGAAAAGCTCGTTGAAGAAATGATAGGTCGCGATGACGAAACCTCGTTACATCGTGAAGTGGATATATACCAAGTCAGTAAACCAGCCCAGATACCCCGAGCGATCAGCGATGAGATTTTGGGTTTGCCGAGCCCGGACCGATTCGCCGATGCGCGTACATGGACAAATCCTCGCACTGGGATTTGCCCGAGATCCTGGGAGGTCCGTGGCGATCTGCAGGCGTTTTTGAGCCTCAAAACTCTGCCCTTCTCTGGTCAGATTGCAGGTCAAGCACATGCATGGGCCGAGACGCGAGGGAGATGCAGGGCTGTCTTTGCTTGTCTGCAGACTTGAGTCCCGACAAGTGGTCCATGCAATTTAACCATGACTTGTGTCCCCAGAATAAAATGACCTGCGAGGCTCCGCGGAAGCCTGCCAAAAACCCACATCATGACGGCATGCTGGGGGCGTCCTGGCCCCACTCTCTCGTGTGGTCTTCGCACGCTCGCGAAGATCAGAGGCGATCAGATACGGAAGCCCCGGCTTTGCTGCCCTGCCGGCTCTGCCACGTCTGCCAGGCAGTGCCAGCTTTCCCTTTGCGGACAAATTGCCATCCTAGCAGCCATGCCGTCCTTTTGCACGCTTTGCGGTCCGCCTGTCTGCGTACAGTAGCGCCACAGTAAGCAAAGGAATTCCACGCCCACCAGCACAAGGCAACGATCAGCGAATCACAAGACATCCGACGGGCAAGACGACAAAATGCCGCACGCCGGATGTCCAACTTGTCCATGTCATTTGCTAATGACCTCACATATTCCTTGGGTTTCCATCATGTGGGCCCCCTTTTGCGCGACTTAGACCCTCCGGCCGGGCGAGGGCAGATGATGCCAGCGTGATGTGATGGACGGACGTGCAGCTGGGCGAGGCCGAAGGGGCGAGCCGGATCAGACGGCCGGTGAGAGAAAAAGTGCCGCAGCAGAGATAAAATGTCTCACGAGAATTCATTCAAAGAGAGCCCGCTCGGGTCTTGGATTTCAATCGTTTGGATTTCCAATGGTTCCCTTTTCCGGTCCCTAGTTCTCCTACAATCCGCACACACTACTTCCGGTAGCAGGCGGTCGTGTCTCCAGTAGTAGGCGTTCTCAGGTGACCGTTCTTGGTGCTACTCCCTTGAATCCACCACGACAACGGCGAAGATGGCGTTCGGACACCACAAAGATAACAATGCTGCGCCTGCCGACGACGTAGAGGCTACGGCGGCAGACCGCACCGACGGAGGTCTTAGCCATGACGTCGATGACAGCGAACTGCCCGAGTATGAGGCTCTAGACCGGTTTATCACCAAATACGATGCCAGCGGCCAGCAGAAGGCAGCCGAGGAAGAGGAGGCCGAGAAGAAGAAGAAGCCCCCATCACTTCTCAAGCTGTTGTTCAGCGGCGACCTTGAGGTCGAGCAAAACCAGAACCTCGTCGCCCCCGATGCATGGCTCGACACCGATATGCGAAAGGGCATCAGCGATCACGACGTCGAAGAACGCCGCCGACGTTTCGGTTGGAATGAGCTCACAGCCGAGAAGGAGAACCAGCTGAGGAAATTCATGGGTTTCTTCCAAGGCCCAATTCTTTACGGTGAGTGTTCACATCCTTGATAGATCTTGTGAGACTATCAAGGCCCCGTCGTGAGTATGAGAGTGGGATCTGACGTGCACTCTCTAGTCATGGAAATCGCTGCGCTGCTCGCTGTGGGTTTGAAAGACTGGATCGACTTTGGTGTCATTGTTGGCATTCTTTTCCTCAACGCCGCCGTCGGATGGTATCAAGAGAAGCAGGCAGCCGATGTTGTCGCCAGTCTCAAGGGCGACATCGCCATGAGGGCTACCGTCGTTCGCAATGGCACGGAGCAAGAGATTCTTGCACGGGAGCTCGTCCCCGGCGACATTGTTATCCTCCAGGAAGGCCGCAGTATCCCCGCTGACTGTCAATTGATCTGTGACTACACCCACCCCGAGGACTTCAACGAGTTCAAGAAGCTCAGGAACGAGGACAAGTTCAACGGAGAATCCACCGACTCCGGGGATGAGAGCGCCAGCAACGAGAAAGGTGCAGGCAAGGAGCACTCTGAGGACCGCGACGACGACGACGACGCAAGGTCTATTCACTACGGCCTGCCCCTGGTTGCCTGTGATCAGTCCGCCATCACCGGCGAGTCGCTTGCTGTGGATCGCTACATGGGAGACGTGGTATTCTACACGACCGGCTGCAAGCGAGGCAAGGCCTACGCCATTGTCAAGACCTCGGCGCGCTACTCCTTCGTGGGTAAGACCGCCACCTTGGTCCAGGGCACGCAAGACCGCGGACATTTTAAGGAGGTCATGGACAGCATCGGAACGTCTTTGCTTGTGCTCGTCATGTTCTGGATCTTGGCGGCCTGGATCGGAGGCTTCTTCCGCCACATCCACATTGCTTCCCCCGGTGTGCAGACACTTCTGCACTATGCCCTCATCTTGTTCATCATCGGTGTGCCCGTTGGTCTTCCTGTTGTCACAACCACCACCTTGGCTGTCGGAGCTGCATACTTGGCTAAGCAGAAGGCCATTGTTCAGAAGCTGACTGCCATTGAGTCACTTGCTGTAAGTCTTCTGGACCCCGCCGGCGCCTCTCATGAATCCGTCAACTGAATACTAATGCGATTATCCCCCAGGGCGTCGATGTTCTCTGCTCCGACAAGACAGGCACGCTGACGGCCAACAAGCTGAGCATTCGCGAGCCATACGTAGCCGAGGGTCAAGATGTCAACTGGATGATGGCTGTCGCCGCCCTGGCCAGCTCTCACAACATCCAATCCCTGGACCCCATCGACAAGATCACCATCCTGACTCTGAAGCGCTACCCCAAGGCGCGTGAGATTCTCCGCCAAGGATGGATCACTGACAAGTTCACCCCCTTCGACCCCGTCTCAAAGCGTATCACTTGCGAGTGCCGACTTGGCAAGGACCGGTACATCTGCGCAAAGGGTGCTCCCCGGGCCGTCGTGGACCTGGCCAACTGTTCAGCCGAGACCAAGAGCCTCTACAACCAGAAGGCCAAGGAGTTTGCCAGCCGTGGATTCCGTTCTCTTGGTGTCGCAGTCAAGAGGAACAACGAGGACTGGCAGCTTCTGGGCATGATCTCCATGTTCGACCCGCCCCGTGAGGACACTGGCCAGACCATCATTGAAGCTCAGGCTCTCGGTACGTTACGATTCCAACGTTCTAACTAAATGTGTTGATGCTAATATTCTGTTCAGGTGTGCCCGTCAAGATGCTTACTGGTGACGCTATTGCTATCGCGAAGGAAACCTGCAAGATGTTGAGTCTCGGCACAAAGGTCTACAACGCAAACAAGCTCTTCAACAGTGGATTGTCCGGCAGCTTGCAACACGACCTCATTGATCGCGCCGATGGTTTCGCCGAAGTCTTCCCCGAGCACAAATACCAGGTCGTCGAGATGCTTCAGCAGAGAGGATCCCTCACTGCCATGACTGGTGATGGTAAGCCTTGCTTCTTTCACAGCGCTCATCTCAATGAGACCACGAAACTCTTATTTCGGCGCCATAGAGCTTAGCCTAAGGAATCGCTGCTAACAGTACCAATCACAGGTGTCAACGATGCCCCTTCGCTGAAGAAGGCTGATTGTGGTATTGCCGTGGAGGGTTCTTCCGAGGCCGCACAAGCCGCAGCAGACATCGTCTTCCTCGCACCCGGTCTCAGCACTATCATTCTCTCGATCAAGACGGCACGACAAATCTTCCAGCGGATGAAGGCCTATGTGGAATACCGGATTGCACTTTGCATCCACCTTGAGATCTACCTGACTCTCTCGATGATCATCCTCAACGAGACCATTCGACCCGATCTCATCGTCTTCATTGCACTGTTCGCCGATTTGGCTACTGTGGCTGTTGCTTATGACAATGCCCACGTTGAACCCCGGCCCGTCGAGTGGCAGTTGCCCAAGATCTGGGTCGTCAGTCTCGTCCTGGGAACGCTGCTGGCTATTGCCACATGGATCATCCGGGCGACAATGTTCCTGGAGAATGGTGGTATCATCCAAAACTTCGGCTCGGTCCAAGAAGTTCTCTTCCTCGAGGTCTCCCTGACCGAGAACTGGCTCATCTTCGTTACTCGAGGCGGCAAGACCTGGCCCTCATGGCAGCTCGTCGGTGCCATCTTCGTCGTGGATGTCCTCGCGACCATCTTCGCCTTGTTCGGATGGCTGTCCGGCTCGGGCGGCGGTGTCATGCGGACTACCCCTGAGACCATCTTCCAGAACTCGGACAACGGCTGGACAGACATTGTCACCGTGGTCCTCGTGTGGGCGTACTCGATCGGCGTCACCATCTTCATCGCCATCGTCTACTACCTGCTCAACAAGAACTCGTGGCTGAACGACCTCGGCCGCAAGAACAGGCACCACAAGGACACCATGATGGAGAACGCCCTGTTGCAGCTGAACAAGATCGCTATCGAGCACGATCAGAACCCTGAAACAGGCTCAGACAGGTACTACCTCGTCGAGAAGGCAGCTGCGGAGGATGACGATTAGACGTAATAGGTCTACAATCTACCGTAAATGGGTGGACGGAGTGGTCTTTATTTACAACTTAATTCGTTAGATTACAAAAGCAGATCGCTTTTGATGTTAATGAGAACAAATATCAATATAGAAGTATAGAAGTTGATCATGACTGGCAGTTAGGCAAAATGAATTGTTTGTGACCTAGGAGCTCTGCGAGAATGAATTCTTGAACGAAAGAGCTGTCAGCCACATTTGGAAGACGTGGATTCAATACACAATCGTATCTGGGTGTGTAGGGTCTCGCAAGTTGCACATGTGTGGATCCTTAGGCTGTGTTTGCCTGGAGTAGTTATAGAGGGTACAGATGGATCTCCACAGGTTATCTGCATGTTATTCTTAGAATTCTCTTCAGACTTCTGGTTCCACCCCCACAGTCTTCCACCGCTCACGATGCCCCAGAAGGACATGAAACGGCTGTCCGGTAGTAGCCCTCCTGAGTTGGGCGTACACATTGAAGATCACGGCCGTATCTTCCACGAGACTCAGAATTAACCGTGGTGTCCAAGGCATTAGCCAATCCTCGTTGTTGGACCCCCGCGTTGCGCGATTACACAAGACATGGTGTGCCACCAAAATCTTGCAATGAATCAGAATTCTCCATCGCCTATCCCTCCATCACTAACCGGTCTAGATAACAGAGTCAGTTCACTTTGTTTCGGATATAATGCATTGGTGCAATCGTACGCGGATTCGCAGGGAGAAGGGGGAAGGTCACAAATGTCAGATTCGGCCTTGCCGCGCATGGCGAATATACTATTGTATCCCCCCCAAAAAAACGGAGCGCAGTGCCATTCCTCGGACACATGAAATGACGCCTTGAAGCCTCGAGACGCTGACGAGGGGGATCTTCTCTCACCTATCCGAGTCATTCTATTCCATCGAGACTTGGCATGTCTGAGACGCGGTGTCTACTCACGTCCAATGAACTCGGTCCATCCAATGCCGTGGTGGCCCTCATTTAACTAAGCGGGTCGATCCGTTCCTGATGGTTGTGTCTACCCACGCACGCCGAAATGTCTCAGACATCGAGACGTTGAAGGCGTAAATCGTACCCACAGAAAAAGGTGCTGGTGATTGTCCAGAGACATGGTACCTGCTGGTTGAAGCTGGAGCCGACCGAATGCGAATCTTTTCCCTAGAAGTCGAGCCTGAATCGTTTTGGAACCGTCGATCAGAAATTCCAGGCATGTACAGGCTGAAATGGGAAACGAGGGGCCTAAGAATCTATAACTGTCATGCTGCTTGCTATGTTGTCGGTACATGGTATATTTCCCTCAGTCATCCTCCTTTGAATGCCTCGCCCCATCCATCCAGACCAGTCGCGTTAAATCAGCGATTCGAGCTGAAATGGTCCTGCAAAAAGTTCTGCCTGCTCTGGGTTTCTCCCAAGGCGCGTATACGCGGCTCTGGAACCTCGACGAAAACGATGAGGTTGAGCATGATCGGGAATTGGAGGAGAAGCAAGCAACGGTCGGCAGCAACGAGCCTGCCTCCCGGCTGAACACCGGTGCGAGGCAGTGGATCATTTTTCTGGCACGACTCCTCCTGCCATCATTTTTGACCAACAGACTCTACGGCAGATCCAGGGCAAAGAACTCAGGACCCCGTCGACCAACGGCGTATTTCGACGGGCTTCGCGGAGTCGCCGCACTGATCGTATACATATTCCACTACACCTACTTATGGTTTCCAAACCTGGGCGCCGGGTACGGTTCGAATGAAGGAAACCACTGGTTCTGGCAACTCCCTATCCTCAGGATCATACATTCTGGAAGAGCGAGCGTGTCCATATTCTTTGTGATTTCCGGTTTTGTCTTGTCCATCAAGACAATATCGATCATCAAGGCGAGAGGTGGTAAGCTTGACAGTGAAAAGGCTCTTGACTCCATCTCGGGGTCCGTCTTTCGCAGGCCTTTCCGCCTCTACCCTTCAATTGTTGTCCAGACAGCTATCATCTCAGTGCTGGCTCGCTGGCCTAACCTCCACCTACCCACCGTCGACAACAACCCACACACCGTTCCACCGACACTGCCCACCGCGTCTGATCAGTTCTGGGGCTGGCTGAATGTGCTATCCGGGCAGTTCAACCCGTTCCAGTTCGTCCCCGGCCGCACGGTGCAGTACCCGAATCCTTTTGACGGCCACCTGTGGACCATTCCGGTGGAGTGGAACGGGTCGATGATGATCTTCCTGTACCTGACTGCCTTTGTGCGCTCGAAAGCTTGGGTCAGGACCTCGGTACTCATGCTGCTCATAGTCTGGGCGTACCGGTTTGGATACGCTGACCAGGCGATCTTCCTCGCTGGCCCGCTACTTGCCGAGGCGTCACTCACATGGCCTCCGTACCACACGTACGGCACCTCTGACGACAAGATTGCAATTGGAGACGGCGAAAAGTCCGGCCGGAAACAATGGCACAGCTACAGGATGGCTCACCTTCTCAGCCACTCAACCACCATCTTCTGGTTCCTCCTCGGATGCCACCTCTGCTCCTGGCCCGAGCAGCTGGGCCCGCAGACCCCGGGCTACCGGACGCTTGCCTCAAAGTACACACCCGTGGCATACGTCGGCAACGAGCTCGCGATGCAGGTGTTCTGGCTGTCCTGTGGCGGCATCCTCATAATGATGGGGCTGATATACTCGCCACCGCTCCGGCTCAACAGCGACGACGAGCCGCTGCTGCAGCGGCCCTTCACGACCCGCTTCGCCACGTACCTCGGCGAGATCAGCTACTCCATGTACCTCTGTCACGGCAGCCTCAACGAGATCGTTGGGATGCGGTTCCTCCGCCCCGCCTGGTATGCATTTGGAGCCGTCGCCGCGGAGGCGCAAGCCCTGATGAACGAAAACCCGGAAGATGCTGAGGCGGCGGCAATGCTGGATGCGGCCACTTCTGCGTACATTAAGAAGTTTGTCTTGGGCATGTTTGTGAACACGTTGGTACTCTTCTGGGTAAGCGATTTGTTCAACAGGGCTGTGGATGCGAGATCCGTCAGATTTACGAAGAAGGTTAGTGAGTGGGCAAGGAAGAAGTATTAGACGGGATAGCCTAGAGCATTTGTACCATCATTGGCTTACTTAGCTGTTGATGTAAAGTGATTTTTCCTTTGGTCAAGATATCCAGTACCATCGGTGGAAAGACGGGTCTTGGTTATCATTATGGGCGTCCCCGATAAATGAGATACATCATGATGGTAAACAAATGTCAGCGGTCGCGTGCATAGCCAAAGTTCCTATTACGAATCGAACTTTATGATGAAGTTAACCCCTTTGAGATTATTTTGCAGTCTTTTGGGGCTCCTATTCTTGAACTATATGCTCCCGCCTGATTTGTGGGGTTCTGGTATGAAGATGGTTGCTTCAACATTAACCGCTGTTCATCATATCTCCGACATACTTATTGGTCTGAAGATGGAATGTTGATACGTCGATAGTTGCTCATACCTCCCCCGGCAACCTTTTCGATGCAAGCCTTTCATCCCAGTCTGATAACAGCCCTTGGGCGAACTTGCTCAAGTCCCATTCCTGCACGTCGTGTCCACTCCTGCCTTCGATCCTTCTCTGTCCTCAAGAGCTCTTTCAAGATTTGAAGGTATAATTTACTGCGAACCCCACCAGTGTTCTGCCTTTGCTGGGTGTCATTAGGACCGTACATGCAGAGAACGATATGATCTGCTGCATTTTCGTAGTGTGAAAGGGTGATTGTATCAGAGTCCTTTGAGCTATCCGGGGCCTTCGAATTTTCCACGGACTTTTCATTATCGAGGAATTTGTCACCGAAGGTGATGTGTTGTTCCAAAGCATTCACTAGGAAGTCCCTGCCCTCGAGAATGTAATCGTACTGTCGACCAAGGTGCAGGAGACTCGTCCAGAATATGCCAACGCGATGATATGTCTGCTCTCCAGGAGAACAGCGAACCACAAGGGCATGGACATCAACCCCGTATCCCTCTGCGCCATGCAAGCTGGTACGAAGCACAAGTGGCAGGGCAAACACTCGATCGCCCTCCACGACGGGTCTGCGGCTCGAGGAATCCGAGGACCACTCGAAGTCCTTGCGGGGGCAGTACTGTATTCTGGGGTTCTCATCGATGGCAATTCCCAGACTGGTGACTCGCGCGGGGAGCAAGTATCCAGAGATGACAGCATGCGCTCCAAGCTGAACGCCTAGGAAACAATCTCCTGAAATAGCATCTGGTGTGCAGACCCCCTCGATGAGATCGCATAGCTGAGCCAGGCTTTGGCCACCCTGGTTAACAAAAGACTTTGGCTTATCATCTCTTGCCCATGACCAGGTGGGCACATTCTCGTTGACGCGGTCCACAGCTCTGACACTGCGTTTCCTCTGCCACATCATGTCCTCCACGAAGGTTTGCCTCCACAGGCCTGCGAGGTAGTCAGCTTCTGACCGCCCGGTCAGTGCCATGACCTTCTTTGCCAAGCCAGCCATCGCAGGTAGAGTATCCTCATTGCGCGTCAGCTGCAGGTGAGTGAAGTCCTCGACTAAGCTTCTCCACATAGTCATTGATGAGACCAGATCTGGTGTCGAGAGTCCCGTATCTTCTGTCTCGGGCTTGTCGAGTCCGCTCAACATGTGCTTGACCGCAGAGTTGACCCAGCAAAAACCAGACTCTGTCTTGTTGCCAGAGTAGCATTCAAATACCAGCTCCAGTGGTGTGAAATGCAGCAGGCGCCGGGAAATGAGGCGTTCTTGCAGCACCCAAGCCCGTCTGAACAGGGGCGCGACACGATCCAAGAAATCTGGATTCCTTGTATATTGGTGTTCGAAGAAAACAGGATCTGCACATCTTCGCAGGCTGGAGCCCCCTTCCAAGCGCCAACAGGGCGTCGATGTTCGATAGAGACCCTCTTGGCTGCTTGAAGATGCAGCGGCAGCAATGGTGAGTGTTGCGTTTTCATAAGTCGTGACCATTCTGCCGGCCTCTCTGAACCAATCATCTGCATCGTTCTGGATGATGCATAAGGAATCAATCCACAGGTATCGAATCCCGAGCTTGCGTGTGAACACCATGGCTTCTCTGAACGTCTTTGGGAGCTCAGACCATGGAATTCCGTCTGTCTGATATGTGTCCACTGTCTCTGCCGTTGAGTCCAGTGGCTTTGCTTCCGGGGGCCCCCAGCAGTGGCTGAGACAGGCATATTCGCCTCGCATATCGCCTTTGGTTGCCAGGAGCATTGGCGAATGCAATGATTTTGCGTCGTCATCCGAGTCTCCGAGGTCTATAATTCTAGTAGGGAGTAATGGGAGTCCAAGGGTATAATTTGAGCAACATGCTGAGTGTTGTGACTTGCACTCATGAAGTCTCGATTTCGCCCATGCAACTGCTTCGTCAGAGCCTGTATTCCCGCATCTTTGAGACCGTTTTCGGATCGCTGTCCCAATCGGGTCAAATCTGTCGTCATCGTGAAATATTTCATAGAGAGGCGATGATATCCTCCACTCTCTCGGTCTGTCAGGCGTAAGGGTGCTGGGTCCTGTCACAAAATCGGTTGTGACGCTTGGTTGACTCTGAGCTTTCTCCCAATCAGCTTGACTGGCGTAGGAGGGATAAAGTGTGGTGAGTCTAATGCAAAGCCCCTGTATTCCGGGAGTCTCGTCGTAGAACTCCAACTGCGCATTTGTGAACTGCAGATCGACCTCCTTGCTGATCAACTCAACCGCTGTCGAGAGAAGCTGGCAGCCTCGACAGGAACCAGCCTCCGCATTTTCAGCCAGCTTCTTCAGTGTGAAGCCATAGCGGGTATCGATGGAAGGCAGCTTTCCGAACCGTCGCCACTGCCTGCGCAGGAAATCTGCGTTGAGGTCCAGGCACAAGGTACAATCAGCGGCGGTGTCGAGAAAATGGTCTTTCGCTGTTCCCGCCATTTTGTGTCTGTTTCCTGGCACTGTCTAGAAAGATTTGATGAGGTATCAATTCAGGTATTCGTTCCTCGCCACGGGACGTACTTTTGAATAGCTGCCTAATTTTTCTGTGTGAACCTTGTTTGCTTACGCGCCTGGAAAATGCGCTGTCTTGCTCCGCCCCCGAGACGAATCCTTCTGACCGCACTAAATTGACCCGCGCGCCGCAGATGAGTGGGCACCTTTATTGTCCACCTGTCAATCAGCCTCACCGTTCTTCAGTACCTCAAGAATTTTGGAACTTTCGAAACCGTTCAAGCGCCAAGTTGTCTAGGAGTCCTGCTGTTTTGTTGAAAAACCAGATCACACTCGAAAAGACCACCTCTAGGGAACTTCTCCTGTCGTACTGAACTGGGTGATGGCTCACCTGCATGCAAGGCAGCCGGCCTACCTTTTTGAGGACGACACTCACTCGAGCGAGACACAATGCTCGGGAACCACCGCCTTGTCGCCAGCAGATGCCACTCAACAAGCAATCCATGCATTGCAAGCCTTTCAGAAAACCAAGAACAAAGACTACATAAATGAGGCAGTAGAGTTGGCGCAGCATGCCGCCGATTCTACGCCAAGTGGGGACGAAAACCTGGCAGGATATCTAACAACACTGGGTGCAATGCATCAGCATCATTACAAGGCTGTCGGAGACAAGTCAAGCATCGATTCTGCTATCATGGCCGCGAGAAGGTCCGTGGAAGTATCGAGAGATGATGACGACAGCCAAGATCTGTACATTCGGAACCTTTCTGCTGCCCTAGGATACCGGTACAGTGAAAGCGGCGACAAAAAACATCTTGACGACGCGATATTCACCATGAAACAGATGGATGACTCCCTGGGTTCGAAAAACAGAAACTGGGTCCTGAGGTCGCTCCTTGGATTCCAAAAATTGTCTTTCGAAAAGACCTCAGACACGAGGCACCTCGACGAGGCGATCTCTACAACGAATCTTCTACTGGACCAGGTCCAATGGTCTGGCCGAGTAGAGCTACTTTACAACCTATGTGATCTTTACGATATGTATCTGGACAAATCGCCAACCGCAGAACACTTGAAAGAATCCATCAGGGTCTGCTGCGATATCATGGAAGCAATACCACCAGAAGACGATAGGAGACCCGCCATTATGCACAATATCGCCGTCTACTACACCAGGCTATATTCTCAAGATGGTCATCTTGAGGACCTCAGACAGGCCATCGAATTTAATCAGATGGCCAGTAAAAACACAGAAATAAAGCTTGTGCAAAGACGAACATCCCTTCTGGAAGGCCTTGCCCAGAAATTCATGCTCTGGTACGAGAAGGAAGGGGATTTCCCTGCGTTGGATGAGAGCATTCTGGATCGGCATCTAGATGAGAACAAAGTTGATGCCAAAGACTTGCCTGAAAAGGCAACCTGGCTGTTCATGCTGTCACGACATCTCGAGGAGAAAGTCAGAAGCGCAGAGCCGTCTGACGATATTCTGGATGACTTGGAGCTGTCAATATTCCTGGTCTACGAGGCGCTAGAAGCAACTGCCGTCCATCATCCAAACTGGGAAGACATGGTCAATGCTCTCCGGAAGCGGCAGCGTCTGTGGTCAGAGTGTACGGGCAAGATACCCGACACGCCTGAGATTGCCACGTTGCTATTTCGCAAGGGAGGGCGGTGGATAGCCCCGGAGCTTGCAGAGGACCATGATTTGCACGATGTGCCGTACTGCATCATGATCGGCGACTTGGATGCAACCGGGGATGAGGCGGGCAAGCAGCCGGTCGTGCAGTGCCTCACGGCTCCTTCTGAAGTCAAGAGGGACCAGAGACATACGTTGGTACAGATTTAGTTACAGCATGAGTGGCATTACTGGGGGTGAGGACTGGATCTATGTCATGCTTTCTGCTATCCAAGTATACCAGTGCTATTTTTATGCATTAATGCGACCCAGGGCTCCCTGTTCCTTTTGAGGTTGGCCCGGGCCGCCCCGTCCCTATCACCAAGACCCCAGACCTTAATAATGCATTCCCGCCGAGACTCCAAGCCGCCTGCACGTGTATAAGCGCCGCATTTCCCGCTCCCAACAATCTTGAAATTCCTTCGTATGATACAGAGTGTCTAACGCTGCTCAAATTATCGTATATCCGTTACAGTGACCTGAAACACCAGAGCCATAAAGGCGAATATCAGTGTCTTCAACCATCAGCCAAATCTGCTGCAGATGACTTGCTTCCTCGCCTGGCTGGGTGATGGCGTCATCATCTCATGACCTTTGTATAAGGGGCCATAGTGCATCCAGCCTTCAAGCAACAATTGGGGTCCAGTTTGCACCAGCACCTGTATCGTGTAAAATGTGCTGCTTCCCCATTTCCGACTGGCAGGAAGCATCCCCCAAAGCAGGGCGATGTTCCGCAGCGAAGTCCATAGTGTGCGGGGACTCGCGATGGATGGGATTCTCCGTCCTCAAATAGCCACCTGCCATATTATTATGCACAATCTTGGGCACGCAAAGCCATCAGGCAGGTTCTTCCTGTATCCTCCTCCTGTTCTTCCTTCGCTCGGCCACCTGCCGGCCATGTACGCCCGCAAGGTCGCCCATGAACCGCGCCCAGCTCATGCCGCCCCTCTCGAGCTGCTGCCCGAGGGCCATGCTGAGGTCCTCGTACTTGGCGTCGCGGCCGAGCCCCAGGATGGCCATGACCAGCACCAGGTTGTCGTTGGGCTGGGGCTCGGCGACGTACAGCCTCCTGCGGAGGTAGGCCAGGCGCAGGCAGTACTCCCTCAGACTGCCGCCGAAGCGCGGCTCGGCAGGCGAGATGGAGTTGAGCTCACGCAGCCACGAGGACACGTCCTCGCCGGCGGCCTTGGGGAGGGCCTCCTGGACGAGGTCGTAGATGAGCTTCGGGTTCGTCTCGGAGGGGTCGTAGCCGCATGCGAGGAGCGTGTCGCGGACGTCGAGGCTGAAGGAGCCGGTGATCAGCAGGCACACGAGGGCGCGGTCGCGCTCCCACTGCTCGTGGGTCGGGCCGGTGGGAATCCCGCCGGAGCCGAGGTACTTGGAGGGTGCCCACGGTGATGAAGGCGGCGGCTCCGGCACGCCCGGGTAGGGCGTCGTGACGTAGTCCGCGAGACCGTGGAGTCGTAGGGTCCTGACCAGAATGTCGTCCCACTCGTCCAGGTTCTCGTGGCCCAGCAGCCGCGGGAGGGGAGGCAGGTCTAGTGATGGCATTTGCTGCCGCGTGTTGGGACTTGGTGCACCCAGATCGTCTGCGAGCGCCGGAGGTGGCGGGAGTGGCATCGTGCTCGTCGTGGTGAAGTGCTCATACTGGTGGAGCCCGTGGTACTTGCCATACTGCTGGGCACTCGCGTTGGAATCCTTGCGGTGATAGAGCATGCCCGTGAGGATGTTCTGACCCGTGGCCCAGGTTGCCGACGCCCATGTTTGTCTCCGGGCAGCAGTATGGCTGTGTTGACTCGTGCTGGCGCAGGCCGTTGATGAATTGGACGTCCATCGAGAAAGTGGGCCTCCTTTGTCAGATGACGACATGCTTGCTTCGTGATGATCTGGAGCTGCAGGCGGATGTGCTGAGCAGCGACTCGTGCCCGGCAGGCCAGCAATTGGGAGCAAGGACGACGTTGAGGCTGCTGGGTTCGAGGGATTATCAAGTCTCGATCCTTTTCTCTGCGGCTGTTGAAGGTGTTTGGCTAACGGCATCTGAGTACCATTGGAAATCAAGTCGGAAGTCTGAAAGCACGCCCGCCCACGCATCGATCAAGTGGTCAAGCGACAGTGAAACGGGTTATGGGGCAAGTCCGAGCTGCAGCTGCTGTTATTGCATCACTCAGAACCAGTTGACCAGTTGACCACCAAGGACGCGTCTCCACAACCTGCACATCGATTGGCAAATCAGCCTGCTTCTCGTTTGCAGGTCGAGCGTCTCGGCCAACGCCACAGTGGAATCTGATGATGGCGTGGGTGCTTGCCCGAGTGGGCATGGCTAAAAAAAGGCTGGGCGGACCGTCCTGCACGAAGCATTGGTGGGCAGCTCATAAACCCTGCAACGATCGCTGCGCCCCTTGCGTTGGCACGGCGCCAGCGCTTCAGCTCGGAAAGAAATGTCCTAGCTTGTGTGAATGAGATAAAGAAAAACCAATTCTTCTGCTCTGCTTCTCGCGCCCGGAAACATTCTAGATCCGTAAGTAGATGAGTGCATTGGAAGTGCAAGTAATGAACTTTCTCCCATGCTGCAATCCATGTCAGCGGGCAGCCGGATGCGAGTTCCCGATGGTCCATTGGCGCATCTTGAGCTTGGCATGCCTCCGATGACATATTCCTTCTTCTCCCCTCCCCGGTCGCCAATATGATTCAAACATGATGATGGCATTTCGTCGAGAACTTCACCAACACACTTCACTCAAATTGCCGGGAAGAACTTCAACCCTGACGGCTTTAATCAGGCATATCCAGGACTCACTATTTTTGAGCAGTTGTTTAGTGGTTGCGCCTTGTGATATAATCATGAAATCATTTGTTCGACCAGCAGCCGTTCTCATACGGGCTTGATAAAACCGACCCTGCATGCTAATATCGCTGGCATCGGTGCAAAGACTATTCTCATGGAGGATGGTTGCTCGAAGACCGCCTTACATGGATCATTCTAATTTCTTAAAATCCTAAGCCAGGACTCAGAGAGCCTCAACGACTGGTCGTCTCGCCGGTATCATCGGAGAATGGTGACAATTTGTATCATTCTTTTTCCCCTTTTAAGCATGAGCAGCTGCCCCTGGAATAATAAGAGGATGTCATGTCAACACTCGCAGCCAGCTGGCACCCAGAAGTCCTAGGTAAGAGCTATCTAATATTCACAACAATATACATCTCATCAAGAATAAATCGCACAAGCAAGCGCCTGAGGCCCAGAAGGCCTTTCGATATTCTCCTGACGAACAACATATCAAGTGAAGAAGTTCACTGGCCGAAATTCGGACTCGTGCGTCAATTTAGTAGAAAATAGGTGGTTCTTCATCTTCCCCAAGGCGAAGCCTATAGGATCAATTGATCATTGAATAACTCGTCAATGTCCCTTAGCTATAGCGGATATACGGGCGGCATGTCTTGATTTACGAGTTCGTCAGGAATATCCTCTGGTACCATCTACTAATAGTGTTTAGATGTAACGAGATATGTCAAACGTCAAGTACCAAGTCTACGAAGTGCCATAGACCATGGGTGAATCACCTTTCGAACCAACTCAAAATCTTGAAAAGGTGTGCTCCCCTGTAGCAATGGTGTTTCCCCTACCTCAACGGTGTATTGGCTGTTGTTATTAACTCTGCTTGCCTCTATTTCTGCAAATGCAAGTCATTCAAACCTGCCTGGCTGTATCCCCAAAATTCCAGTCATGGAAACAGCTGTTATTCTTGGAATATCTTCTAGCCCCCAGTAGCTGGTCCTGAATCCACTCTTGATTTGACGGGTCTGGCTTCTCCACTCAGTGTGAACGGCCGCAGACCGTGCTAATGACAGGATTCCACACGTCGTTTATGGAACAGCGCAGCTTGATTGGGCTCTTATGCTCACTTTCGAAACGTGCTTCCGTTCAACCATCAGCTTCTGATGCGAAACTAGTACCTAGCGAGAGAAAGGGCAAGTCTTCTCAGCCAAAATCAAATGGGCTAAGGCCTCTCGAAAAACTCCAGAATGAATCGCAGTCACTCGCACCTCTATCTGTCACCCATACCTGCCGGTCTCATAAATCTACCAGGGATGATGAATGTGAGCCAAAACTCAGCATCCGAATGGAACTGTGGCAAGACGGGACTCCGAACTTGGGAAGGAAGTCCTTCGCCCTGTCGCCCCAGGCACCAGCCACGCCACCCAGCCACTGTGGCGGGCAGCTACGACTGTACCTCGAGCGGGCCAGAAGCTCCGGGTGGCCCTGGTGATTCGCCAGCGTGCAGTTAAGCTTCTGCCAAGAATGGGGACAGCCGGTGGGCAGGGATGCCAAGTTTTTGAGCTGGGTGATGTGTGCCAAGACCTGCCCCAACACGCTTAACACAGGCAAACTGACAGAAAGAGCGAATTTGATGATCATGAATTGAGTCTGGATCATCCATAATGTGCATCCTGCCTCCCTACCCTGGTCGTTCCTGGCTCCCTTGCCCCTCCCGGGCCGGAGCTTGCCCATGTTTCACAGTCATCAGCCGTCACTCGAGGCTCATCCCGCATGTTAATGCCCCATCTTGCCCGTCTGGGCGTCGAAGCTCTGAGAGGTGGGATCTGGGGATTTTCTTGCTGGTCCGGCCTTTGAGGTCATGGTGTGCTCGTCGGTGGCCTCGATTCTTTGATGACTGGACGGACCTGCGCCAGCTCAACAGAGTAATGTGATGATGGATCAACATTCATTCCTCCACGACACGTGCCGCCTCCCGGTCCGTCAGTCTTCCGGCAAGGTCGTGCCGTGCTGTGATGGGTACACACGTACAGTACGTACAGTAGCCTCCCACTCGGACCGTTGACGACACTACGCGCAGGCGTGCTCCATTGGTCAACGCGACGTTAGCCATGTACATGTATCACAATTCAACCCCCTTTGATTTCATGTGACGTCAATTTCTCTGCCGTTGCCCATGTCGTGTTTTGACCCTCCCGTTCGTGACAGTTAATATAGATGCCCCTTGGGTGCCTTCTCCCTTACCGCCCATCTGTGTTCTGTTCTTGTCTTCAGTCAACCCCAGGACAGCTGCAGCGTAATAGCCTCAGCGTGAGGCATCGATACCCCTGGCTCTGTACTGAGCTCCCGTCCCCGATCGACCAGCCTCGCCCAGTCCACCAGTAAAGCTTCGTCCAGTGCCAAAAATTCCAACCGTCTGGCCCACCGCCCATCACCGCCAACATGGGTATCTTCAGCCGCAAACCTCGCGACGGCCCAGGAGCACATGCAGCCACCACCACCCAGCCCAAACACCACAATGACAAGGGCACGCCGTATTACTCCATGAGCACGCGGCCCAAGTTCGGCCAGTGGCTCAAGCACACCTGGCTCGACATTGTCACGATGGTTATCATGGGCGTCATTGGCCTCGGCGTGAGTCAAATAAACCACCAAACACTTTGAGTGTTCAAATTTCCTTTATTCTTGCGTAAATCAGTAATTGACTCCCCAGCTTTAGGTCTACGAAGCCCACCCAGCACCAACCCGCTCGTTTCCCGTCCTCTTCTCGGACGGCGAGGTCGTCTACCCCGAGTTCGCCTATCCCCTCCGCAAGGAGATCGTTCCCATCTGGGCCGCTGCACTGCTCGCAGCTCTCGTCCCCATTTTCGTCTTCCTGGTCATGCAGATCCGCATCCGCTCCTTCTGGGACGTCAACAATGCTGTCATCGGCCTGCTCTATGCCCTGATCACAGCTGCTGTCTTCCAGGTCTTCGTCAAATGGCTGATCGGGGGTCTACGCCCACACTTTTTGACCGTATGCCAGCCTGACATCTCCCTCGCCTCCAACAATCCCGGCGACAAGGGGGCTGGCTACAACGCAGCTGGGTTCAAGCAGATCTACTACACCTCCGAGATCTGCACCGGCGACCGCAACACTATCGACGACAGCCTCGAGTCCATGCCTTCCGGCCACACAACCGCCGCCTTTGCCGGCTTCGTCTATCTGTATCTTTACCTCAACGCCAAGCTCAAGGTCTTTTCCAACTATCATCCCGCTATGTGGAAGCTGATCGCCATCTACGCCCCAATCCTCGGCGCATGCCTCATTGGCGGTGCCCTGACAATTGACGAGTTTCACAACTGGTGAGTTGAGCCAAAAATTGCCCCTGTTGGTCCTCCAACATTTTTGCTAACGGCGTTTCAGGTATGATATCCTTGCTGGCGCAATTATCGGCACGGTGATGGCCTTCTCGGCCTACAGAATGACATACGCGGCCATCTGGGACTGGCGCATCAACCACATTCCCCTCAACAGGGGTGTGCCATTTGACTTTGCCAACCCCGAGCTCACGCATGCTACATTCACGAGGAAGGTCGGCTGGGGTGCTTCGACTGGTGCTGTCGGCGAGCACAATGGGCACCACGGCTATGGCCATGGCCACAACGCGTCCATTGGCACCAGTGGCGTGTCAAGGAAGCCTGTTGGGTCTGGCCGGGCTCCCGAGACCATGGTCTAATACACGACACGAATGAGGGTACAAATCATAGTGAAGATGCCGCAGGACGGGCAGGAGGCCAAGACAGGTTTGGGGGATAGGATAAGGCGTTGATCACGATGCCTATCCATCGTTTCGATCAGGGGCAGCACACGCGGGAAATTTTCCACCCTCGATGCTCGCCCCTTTCAGGCTTGACGGTTTATCGTCCTCTTTCGACGAAGCTGGCGAATACACGATACCCACATGAGTTACGCTAGCCAATTAATTCCATTAATATTTAAAACTGCGAGCAAGCACTGAGATAATTCGTGACAATCTCCATGGGTATCATACCATCCAGGAACACCGCAGTCGCCGCCAAAAACAGACCAAAGATTCCATGAGTAACACCAAATAACATCGCTGCACTCGGGCCAGAACACTGTGCCTCCTGGGCGTCACTTCTTCCCAAGTATCTTCCCAATCAAACTCTTCCTGCGGGCAGGCCTCTCCGGCAGAGACGCCTCCTCTTCCACAGTCACAGCACCGACGCTCTTCCTGCCTGGTGCGCTCGCCTCGGACTTGGAGCCCTTCCTGGGCGGGACGTCGCTCTTTGAGTTCTTCCTCGGCTTGCTCTCCTCGCCGCGGGCCCTCCACAGCAGCCCAAGCAGGCTGGCGACGATGATAGCCTCGAGCTCCGGGTCGAGCTTGTCCTGCAGCAACAGCGCGCCCTCGCTGAAGGGCTGGGACAGGGAGAAGCCTAGGCCGACGTTGTGGTAGATTGCGCGGACCCGGTGCTCGTTCTTCCCGACCGCCGCGGAACAGGGGATTTCCTGCTCGTCTTCACCCTCGCCTTCGCCCTTGCTGTCCTGCTTGGTCTCCTCCCACCAATTGTCCTCATCCTTCGCCGCACCAGCTCCTGCCGCAGCACCGCTGGGATCACCACCGAGCTCGACAAGCGTGTACCTCAGCAGCCCGTGCTCGACCGGGTGCACCTGCCACTGCAGCGTCCTCTCCTCGTCCAGCAGGCTCGGCACCGTGAACGTGAACCAGGCGTTGCGGCTGCTCCCGAACCTGCTCACGGTCGGCTGCAGGGGGAAGCTCGCCACCACGCGGATGCCCACGTCCGTCGAGCTGGGCGTCAGGGTGTAGGCCACGTCGCCGTCGGCCAGCGGCGCCTGCGGGGGCGGGATGGTCAGGCCGACCTCGGCGCCACCGTACAGCATGCGACGGCTGACCGTGCCGTGGGTGACGAGCGCCGCGCCGGCGCCGAGGCTGCTCTTCCTGCGGGCTGCCGTTGTGCCGCCGCCGCCGGGGCCGGACAGCGACTTGCGGCGCTCGAGCGGCTCAAAGTCGACCAGATAGCTGACCTCGCTGGAGCCGCGGCCGTCGCCGTTGGGCTTGGGCATCAGGCCGAAGCGGGTCTTGAAGCGCGAGCTGCCGATGGGCTCGTCGGCGACCGTCTCCCTGTAGTCCTTTGTGAAGTCGTACACGGGGAGGTGCGCGGCCTTGTCGTTGTGGCTGGGGACGTACAGGGTGCGCGAGGTCAGGTGCGACGGCGTCGGCGCCAGCTTGCGGCCCAGGAGGGCCTCGTACTGGTCCGGCGCCGAGAACTGCGTGTAGGCATTCCCTGTGGGCAGGCCCAGGCCGTGGATGGCCGGGTGGGCGTATGGGTAGGGGTGCAGCCGCGGGTCGGTTGTTGTGTGGTAGGCCGCTGCTATTGCTATCGCCGATGCAGTGGCCATCGTGACTAGCCGGAGTGTTGTCTCTTATATCCTGATGGGTTCTGCGAGTCTGACACTCGGCTCAGAAACATCAAGTTGATGACTTATGTGCCCTTGATAGGCATCCGATGTGCATTGAAGACACTTGATACGCTCCTTACAAAGGGAGGGACGAGTGGGAGACTCATGAAGATAGATCAAAGTCATACTCATCATGACTGCCGTTATCTTGTGAGACAGTCATGGCGTCGAGCACGTGTTGCTAGGGGGCGTCTTGGACGTTCTTGGTATCGGGTGCGGGGTCATCCCGACCTTGTTTCTTGTCCTCCTCCTCCAATACTCTAGCATCTCGTCTCCTACCTCACCGGCTTGCTAACGGAGTTAGCCCGGCTGAGAGCGGGGCAAGCCACGGATGGGTGGAGCTGATTCCTCCGGGCATGGCTGACGCCAGCAATTGACTTTTGGGACGAACACCTTGTTGTGACAAGGTCAGGGGTCCCAGCGTCAGCATCAGCATTGGGAATGCATTGCCTCGATGATTTGGACAGTGTATTGATTCCCGATGGATGCTTTACGGCGTGCAAATGGGCATAGAGCACAGGTGCTTTGTCCCACGATGAGATTATATTTCTTCCAATGCTTCAGCTCCTGAAGTCCTCTGCATTGCGGAATCATGCCCCAAAGCAGTCTGCGAATCCGTATCCTCCACCGTCAAGGTACCTAGGTAATGTCATGGCTGTCGCACGACGATGTTCCTGCCACAACTGCAAAAGTACCACACCTGTACTAGCATGACAACCCGTCAAGAACTCCAGATATGGAAATGTCCTTCCGGCCACTTGCCCTCCTGTGAGTCCTGCCAGGCCTGTCGCGCTCTCCACGCCGCCCAGCTTCCAGCAAAGACAAACGCAAACCAGTGCCCAAATGCTTTGTGTTTAAATTCCTGCCCACCGTTGAACCAGACCACGAGGCCATCTATCAGTCCTGCGGTTGATAAAATGGCAACGAACGCTGTGATTGCATTCACGTTGCCCTGGTATTGTAGCACGATGAGGGTCAGGCCGCAGATGAGCTCACGGGAGCCCTTGATGAAAATGAAAGGCGAGTGACTCTGTGTCTTGGCGTTGGTCTGGGCATTCTCGAGGGGGAGGCCGAACCTCCCGTATTCCTGGCGCGGCCGGAGGAAGCAATGCAGGGCCAGGAGTAGTGTCGCGATACCGATGCCGTAGGCGATCATCTGGTTGGAAGCGCTCATGAGACGAGGGGGGTTCTCAGGGAGTATCATTTTGAGGATGTCTTATTTCAGTGCCGATTTTGCAAAAGATGGAAAGGAAAGTGGTGGCAGCAAGGTCGAAGCGTCAGCAGAGCTGTGGAATTAAAAGCTTCATCCTGCGGCACAGCCAAGTCGTACCACAGCCAACGGTCAGAATTGCTGCCTGTTGTCAATCTGACCTGTCCCTTTCGCTTGACCCTAACCCCATCTTGCTTTACCCTGTGTCCGCTCAAGAGCGTGGAAGGGTCAACGCACACGGGGAGAGGGCCGTAGACGTATAACATTCAGCATAACTCATGACACCATGTTGCTAATATTGATACCAGCCATGAGTTACATCAGTTTACAGCTTCCAGGTAAGTAGGCTCTGGTCCTCCTATTTTTACCTTCTGATCAGTAGAGCTCAGCCGTCGACCGTTGTTCTCTCTGTGTATCTTTTTCAGCACACCAGGTAGCCACTGACCTCTCACGACAAAAGTCACCAGGCACTATGTGAGAGTGCAAGCAAGCGTCTGCCTCTAATATGAGTGCCGAAAAGTTAGGTAGCACGGCTGCAAGTCGCAACGGATTTAGTACCAACAGCGTTTGCTGAACCAATCACAAGTGGACGCATTTGGTCTGTTGAGCTCTTAACGCCGAGAAAGGCCTAAAGCCAATGCTGACGCCAGCAGCGAAAATGGGACGCCACCCATTCTCGGACATCAGCCAGGCCACAGTAGGGGTTAGCCTGCGGCGAGCGTCATCACATCCCGATGCCGACCGATGCTGATGTTACTGCCACAAACATAAACGCATGCTGGTGATATAGTCTTGAAGAATATAAATACAGAAGTCCAATCTCATTCTCCCGTCTCCAAAAAGCATTGCTCAACACTCCATCAACAAGTTCATCACTGTTTGAAAGAAACCCAAGCCTAAAGTCGACCGCAATTCAACTTCTCTGCTTAATAGCCTTACAAAACCATTTCCCAACATGTCCCAATTCACATCTCAGACTCGAGGAGAAGATGTCTGCGAGGCATTCCCCTCCCAGATCAAGGGAAGGTCATTCCTCGTTACAGGTACCAGTGCCAATGGCCTCGGCGCCAAGTTCGCAACAATCCTGGCCAAATACTCCCCGGCCCAAATCATCCTCGTCTCCCGCTCCAAGTCCAAGGTTGACCCTGTCGTCGACGAGATCAAGTCTGTCAACAGCGATATCTCCGTCAAATTCGTACCATGCGAGCTTTCCGACCCGGAGTCCATCCGCAGCGCAGCTGAGAAGATCCTTTCCGATGCAGAAATCAAGAAAATCGATGTAGTGGTCAACAATGCCGGCCTGATGGCTATCCTGGACTACCAAGTCGACAAGCAAGGCAACGAAATGCAGTTCAGCGCCAACCACGTGGGGCACTTTCTTCTCACCAACCTCATCATGCCAAAGATCCTTGCCGCCGGCGCTGGTGCGCGGATCATTAACCTGACCTCCCTCGGCCACCGCATCGGGCCCTTCCGTTTCAATGACCCCAAGTTCAGCGGTGGCAAGGAATGTAAGCAGAACGTGCCCAGACCTGGACTAAAATCCATACGCTCTGTGCAATCAGCTCTAACGTGTGTTTCTAGATGATCCCTGGTCTGCCTACGGCCAGTCAAAGACTGCAAACATTCTCTTCTCTGTGGAATTGGCCCGTCGCCTTAAGTCCCGCAACATCCAGGCCTTCGCCGTGCACCCTGGCCTGATTCTCTCCACCAGTCTGGGCTCCCACATGGACTTCATGGCCCAGTTGCCCGCACTACAGGCTGCTGCCGAGAAGAACAACCCCGGTCTCACTTGGAGCGCAGAGGGGCACGCGAAGGATGATTCGCAGGGGTGTGCAACTGCGTTGACCGCTGCCTTGGATCCGAGCCTCGCGGCTGAAACTGGTGCATATCTTGAGGACTGTGCAGTGTCAAAGCCTTTGGAGTACGCGGCTGATCTGGAGAATGCCAAGAAGCTGTGGGCTTACAGCGAGGAGCTCGTTGGTCAGAAGTTTGATGTCTGAATTTGACCGACGAGTAGGTCATGCATTGCTGGGGTATTTGGAACGTGTCTGTCTTATTTATCGGCCTGATTTTATGTACATTATGTTCTCGCACTAGGATAAATTCCCACTCCTCTAATACTACCATTATGTTTTAGTCGCCAGAATCTCTTGTTCCACAGCCTCTCCGAGACTCTTCGTTGTTCCCTTTCCTCCCATATCAGCCGTCATGACCTCCGGTTCCGACCGTGCAAGGACAGCTTCGATGGCCTTTAGCACCACGTCCGCAGCATTTTGGTAGCCCAGGTGCTGCAACATCATGGACCCCGCCCAGATCATACCGACCGGATTCGCGACGCCCTTGCCAGCGATATCAGGGGCGCTTCCATGGACAGGTTCGAACAGACTGGGGAACTTCTTGTCCGGGTTGATGTTCCCAGAGGGCGCGATACCAATGGTACCAGTACAGGCCGGTCCCAGGTCAGATAGGATGTCTCCAAACAAATTACTGCCGACCACGACATCGAAGATCTGAGGCCGCTGCACAAAGTGGGCAGTCAAAATGTCGATGTGGTATTTGTCGACATCCACCTCAGGATACTTCGTAGCCATCTCCTTCACCCTGCTGTCCCAGTACGGCATCGTGATCGAAATGCCATTGCTCTTGGTGGCGCTGGTGAGCTTCCTCCGCGGCCTGCCCTGCGCCAGGTCGAATGCGTACTTGAGCACGCGATCAACACCAACTCGGGTCATGACCGTCTCCTGGATGACGGTCTCGCGGTCGGTGCCCTCGAAGATCTTGCCGCCGATGCTGCTGTACTCGCCCTCGGTGTTCTCCCTCACGATCCAGAAGTCGATGTCGCCCGGCTTGCGGCCCGCCAGCGGGCACTTGACGCCCGGCATGAGGCGGCACGGCCGCAGGTTGATGTACTGGTCGAACTCGCGCCGGAACTTGAGCAGGCTGCCCCACAGCGACACGTCGTCGGGCACCTGGTCCGGCAGGCCCACGGCGCCGAAGTAGATTGCGTCATAGGCGGAGAGGGTCTCCTTCCAGTCCGGCGGGAGCATGTCGCCATGTTTGGCGTAGTATGCACAGCTGGCAAAGTCGAAGGATCTGAACTCGATGGGAATGTTGAAGAGCGATGCCGCAGCTTGGACGCTGCGGACGCCATAGGGCATGACCTCTGTGCCGATGCCATCGCCGGGGATGACCGCTATGCGGAGGGGCCTGGTGCTGTTGGTGGAGGACATTTTGGCTGACTTGACTGGCTGAAGATGGCTATATTCCTGTACAACTTACATGCGTGTCGTACATGGGAGTTAAAGTATTTGATTCTATTCGGCTATATGAGTTGCATGCATGCGGCAGAAGTAATACCCACCTGGGGTCGGCTTCGGAGTTCTTGTCGTTCGTACCGTACAGTGAGTGATGTGGGGTTGCAGGGAACGGACTTGAGATACACCGGGCGGTGGTCCTGTCCGCGTATTGGCGCCTCCACTAGCGAAGACGCCCCTGACTGGTAAACTACAGATTAGTTGCTATACATATCAAAGTCAGCTGCACGGTTTGCTCTGGATGCGATGAACTAATCCAGTCGTCTCTTGCGCACTTAGCAATGTAATCAACATGGGATAAATTCGCGGATAATTCAGGTAAAAGTCAGTGAATGCACGTCCGCTTCGACCCTCACCACTGAGATCAACAGTCAGACCTCAATGCGATGGCGGGGTTAGGTACACAGATGGACCGGTTATCGGCCCTCGCGTCCTTCCTCAGGCTAAAGTATTCACCGGCCGTAATCCGTGTTACTGTAGTGCACACTTACAACCCAGAACGGTGATAGCTTGACAGACGTTCTACCTAGGCACTTGACTTCATCTCGGATATTTATAAGAAAACGCCCCGCTCGACCCAATCCGGATCATACAAAGCTGTGCCATACAATCATTATACAAATTGAATCACAAAAAGCACCATGTTCGACGGCTTCGAACCCTTTCGTATCAAGACCTCCACTGAACCGGAGGTGACCATCTCAGGCATCCGCAGCCCCGGCAGCAAGGACCTCCCAGCCCTGCTACTCCTCCATGGCTTCCCGCAGTCCCACCACATCTGGCACCGCGTGGCCTCACAGCTGACGGATTCCTACAACATCGTGCTGCTGGACCTGCGGGGCTACGGCGCGTCGTCCAAGCCAGCAGACGATGTCTCCAAATATGCCAAGTCCGCCATGGCGCGGGACTGCATCGCGGTAATGGACGAGCTGGGCTTCGGGGCATTCTTCGTATGCGCGCACGACCGCGGCGCCCGCGTCGCCCACAAGCTGTGCGTGGACTTCCCGGAGCGCGTGCGCAAGGCCATATTCCTCGACATCTGCCCCACACTGGCCATGTACGAGGCCACCAACCTCGAGCTCGCAAAGTCGTACTTCCACTGGTTCTTCCTCATCCAGCGGAGCCCGCTGCCCGAGACGCTGATCCTGGGGAGCCCGCGGAAGCTGGCCGAGATGTTCATGGGCGGGCGGCAGCGCGACGGGACGGCCATCTTCGCGGCCGAGTGCTTCGAGGTGTATGTCGCCGGGCTGAGTGACCCTGACACCGTGCATGGGATGTGCCAGGACTACCGGGCTAGTGTGACGCTGGACATGGAGGAGCAGAGGCGGGACTTGGCTGAGGGGAGGCATATCAAGTCTCCTCTCAGGGTGCTCTGGGGCGATGTTGGCATCATCGAGAAGGCATTTGACGCTCTTGCTGAGTGGCGCAAGGTCACTGACGAGGGGGTGAGTGTTGACGGCCATGCCATAGACTCAGGCCATTACATTCCAGAGCAGGCGCCTGATGTTGTCGTTGCTGAGATACGAGATTTTCTTATTTGATCTAATAAACCAAACCGTCTAGTATCAACAAAATCACAAGCCTTGTTGAACCTATCATGGCTACGTTCAACAAGAGCTTCATGACGACATTCTTAAAATAGGGAAACACAAAGAGGTCATGAAAATGCCTGCTCGATAATCCCAGGCTGCAACTGCTCCGAGTCGTAGCCGCCCAGAGTCTACTCATCCATCAAACGCTGGACCTAGACAGGATTGCCTACCTCCCGACTCCGAAGACCCAAACCATGGCTGCTACAATACTTGCAGTAGACGACGAAAAGAAAAACACCGCTGGCATAAGTGTTCCCACCATTGCCATGCTTGTCAACGTAGCAAAGAGACCTCCCGCTGGCGTAAAACCGCCGTACATGAAAGATTGAAAAGCCGCTGCGGCCGTACCTATGTTCAACGCGCATGAGCAGCAATATAAAGCCATGAATCTAGTAGAGGTGCTCACCTGCAATTATGCCTGCGGGGCCAAATCCGAGTGACATGATGATTGTGCACACGATGGTAAATGTGATCCACCAAGCAAAGATAACCGCCAAGACATCTGGCGATCGTTAAATTAGCTGCACTGGAAATTGATGACCGCACGAGGCAGGCTTACGAGGTTGAGAAAGCCAGTCTGAGAACGAGGCCCACTTCTCACTGAGGTTGGGCAACGCGATAGAGATCCCAGCAACGTACTGCCGCAACGTGTCCCACATGTTGCCATCGAATGGGGTTTGAGCAGTGAAGAGGAGGACCGCCATGCTGAGATCCTGGATGAGAGTTCGAGACCTTGATTGACCGCAAGTTCAGGAGTGCCGATTATGTGGGAAAGAAATGAAAACAGATGGTCGGGAAAGTGAGATTTTCCCGGTGCAGGGCGTTCTACACCACGTTATATGTTACCCGAAGGCCGGTCTGTTGGTG
Source organism: Diaporthe eres (assembly GCA_022225955.2). NCBI lineage: Eukaryota > Fungi > Ascomycota > Sordariomycetes > Diaporthales > Diaporthaceae > Diaporthe > Diaporthe eres. Next base: position 1,976,286 of record JAKJXM020000010.1, on the reverse strand, counting down.
CATGGCGATGACAGGAAGGCAAACAGGCGTCCAGCCGAGATCCCAACCAAATAGCCGCCAAAGCGGCGCCTACTGAGTATGCCTAGCTGCCTAATCCCAGCAGTTGGCCATGAAAATATACTGTTGGCAGTAGGCCTCAAGCAGGCCAGGGCGGAGCACAGGCAAATCAAATGGCCTCGCCAACGTTCTAATCAGGCTGAGACGGCCTCCTGCAGCGACCTGCATAGATTACTAAGGCAGCTGAACCAACTCAACATCTCCCGCGAATGAAACAGTGTGGTAGACTACACACTACTTCGATATTTAGGATTAATCCTTTATAAAGGCACACACTTGCCCCTAAACTAGAGTGGAAATACTAATGCCCTACTATATCAATTGTAGTGAGGCCTTGGCACATTGTCATAGTAAGGTACAACTATGACATTCTTGTCATCCGTGGCACCAACCATGGCAATAGTACCCGGGTGGATAGGATGTGAGCTCGTGATGAGTTCCAGGAGAGCTGGCTTGCCCGACAACGCACTCTGAGCCAGTCTCTTGACAGCATCGTCGATATCTGCTGGTTTGCTGACGCGCTCAGAGGCACACCCCAGGCCTTCAGCAACAGTGCTGAAATTCATCTCCTGTGAAAGCATTGCTGCGGGGCGGGACTTGGTGATTGAACCGTAGATGATCTCCTGCCCGCCTTGGCTCATACCCCAACAGTAGTTGTTACAGACAATGGTGAGGATCTTGGCATCGAAGCGGGCGTAGGTGTCAAGCTCCGCAAGGTGCAAGCCGGCGGAGCCATCGCCTTGGATGTTTACCACCAGGCGGTTCGGCTCGGCAACGCTGGCGCCCAAGCAGTAGCCCCAGCCATTGCCGAGGAACCCCAGATAGCCACAGCTGAAGATGACTCTTTTCGGTCGCAGGAACTCGCTGGTAATGACGGTCCAGCTGCCAACTTCGCCGCCGTCTGTTCAAGCACCAGGCAAGTTAGCGATGGAGCGGCTCAGGAGTTTGAATGCATTCTGAGGTGAGTGCTGAGAGATGCTCAGGCGTGTGTTCAAGTGTGACTTACCTATGGACAGCGTTGCATCCTCAGGCAATGAAGAAAAGGCCCGCTTGAGTGCATGGTATGGATGCACTCTACCGGGTTCATATTCCTCAGCATCCTTTTCCTGGGGCATCGGCCCACCCTTCAGCCCCATCGTCGTCTTGACCCAGTCATCTGGTGCTGTGTAGTTGACGCCGGCCAGGCCGCTAGCCAGAGCATCCATGGCCGGCTTGGCGTCTGATGTGATCCCAAGGTGAATTTCATGGGCTCTGCCGATTTCCCCAGAGTCCACATCCACCTGGATGTACTGGCATACATCTGGATGGGGTGTGCAAGGAGAACCTCGACTGCCCAGGAAGAAACCTGTCCGCGCCCCGAGCAATAACACAAGATCCGGGGCCGGATGGTTGATTATCCGAAGGCCACTCAAGAGGTTCGCAACGCCGCCCCGGAGAGGATGTTTGTTGGGGAGAGCACCCGAGTACTCGTTGCTATGAAATGTAGGGATTCGAGCCTTCGCAATAAAGTCGTGGAAGGATGAATCCTCTTCAAGGCCCCTGGCTCCTGCGCCAGTGATGATGACCGGGCGCTTAGACGCAGAGAACATCTCCACGGCCTTATGAATAGCCTCGGGATGCGGACCTGCTTGATAGGACGGCTTCATACGGATCGAACCCCAGGAGATATGTTTGGGCTGGACTGGGGAGAAAAGGACGTCGATGGGAAAATCAATCAGAACCGGTCCTGGGGGACTCGCTGTAGCCACATGGAAGGCGTGGGACACCAGTCTTGGAATTTCTTCAGCATGTACGCAGCGGTGGCAGAAGCGCGTGACAGGTTTGCTGACAACGATCTGGTCGTGGAAGCCTTGCAGGACGTTCATCTCGGCATCGCGCTGCGGCGCAGAGCTTGTGACACAGAAGATGGGGCTCCTGTCGGCCATGGCAGTTGAAAGCCCGGCCAACGCGTTGCCGAACCCACTGTTCGCAGTGAAGAAGCACACGCCAACTTGGCCCTTGACTTTGGCGTAGCCCTCGGCAGCCTGCACGGCGACCGTCTCGTGCCTGGTATCGATGAGGCGGATCCCGGAATCGGATGCCCCCATGAGAAAAGCGTCAAGATGGCCGCCGTGCAAGCCGAAGGCGACGCTCACACCTAGGTGAACTAGGGTCTGAGCCACGAGGTCGCCGCCAGTGAATTCTCTGCCTTTCGGAACAGATAGCTGGGGGTAGTCTGCATGGCTATATTTTGCTGCTGTTGATGCCATCTTGAGGCCTGAGATGATTATCTCAATGAGAGCAATAAGGGATTGGAAGTTCCCAAGTCCAAAGACACAAGATATCAGTATCTAAAGATGAGGTACTTGGATGTGGTATGCAGCATAAGCCAGACCAAGTCAAGTATATGAAACACCACAAACTTGCTTTCTTCAAGTCTTACTATGCATTATTTGTATAGCAAACTGCTGGTAGCAAGTCGCCGACTCTACGAGGTAGCCTGCTAGCTTATGCATATTGCCTAGGCAAGTATAAAGCTTGGCTTCCGGGTTGACATGTCAGGAGGGGGTTTCCCCTCACTAAAACAGGCCTACTCGTGACCAGCCTCGGCATTGATGGATTGATCGGGCTTGGGATTCTTGTACTATGCTGAATGACGTTGAGTTCCCCTCAACGCACATTTGTCTCGGAGGGGTTGTGTCTCACCCGGGAGGAGAGGGGCTTTGTGTGATGGTGCTTCCCCGGGCCCTCGGGACTTTGACGAGACAACAAAAACGCAATGATGTTAGCGTTTATTGATCAGTGCGAGGCACCAATACCTCTTCCCCACAAACCTGACAGTTCCGACGACACCGGCAATAGACTACAACCTACGCAATGCCCGAATTCACAATATCCGACGACGACTTGGCCCCGCTGAGCGGCAAGGTGGTGCTCCTAACAGGATGCTCCAGCGGTATCGGTCTGGCGACAGTGAACGAGCTGCTCAAAGCCGGAGCAAAGGTCATTGGAGGAGATCTGTCTGAGCCGAAGTCTGCGGTTGACAGTCGAGACTTTGAATTTGTCCAAGTCAACGTGACTGACTGGAAGGCATTGTGCAATCTCTTCAAGAATGCTATAAGCAGATTCGGGCACATAGATCATGTGTTCGCCAACGCTGGTACGTAATGCCCGACGAAGCACTCGGGCTGGAGAAAAGCACTTCCATTGACCCGTAAAAACATCAGGCATTGGCCATCAGATGGATTTGCTCTCAGATGAGTTCGACGAGGATGGCGAGCTCAAACGGCCGAATCACATCGTTCTCGATGTCAACCTTGCAGCGGTAATTGACACCGTCAAGCTAGGACTCCATTATATTCGCAAAAACCCCAGCGGTGGCAGCATTGTAGTCACAGCGTCATCCTCTTCGTACCAGCGGTATCCCTGCTACGACTATACGGCTGCGAAGCACGGCGTGCATGGTCTGGTCCGGGGTCTGTTTTCTGAGATTGGAACCGAAACAGACATTCCTGTCCGGCTCAACGGTATCGCACCCTCCTGGACTATTACTGGGCTTGTCAGTGAAGCGCTTTGTGCCAAGGCAGGGGTTCCATCACAGGGGCCTGAGATTGCAGCACGATCAGCCCTTGTTCTCATGGCCGACGTTTCCCGGCATGGCGAGATAATTCATTCATCCCAGGGAAAATATTTTGAGCTCGAATCGCATCTGCTCAGGGCCACTAATGATATTCTGCGAGAGGCACCGACAGTTGAACCGGTAACGAGATCACTTTCAGATGAATATCGAGCAATAACCGCAGCGTTCCGGAAGGAACAGGAGGAGTAAACAGTACTATGCGTTACTGCTCACTATACCTGTGTAACTAGATTTACGGAGAAGGCTTTCAGATGAACACCGCATTCCCTGTGTTACAATATAGAATCAACGGAGCAGTAAGCTCTACTAGTAAAGGCCCAAACACGGAGAGCCCCCCCCCCCTTCGAGTACACCTCGGTGATATGAGTAGAAGTTCTTGTTTGTGCACCGCCACCTTGATGGTTTGGCACCAACTGAGACCACGGCTAAGCTGGGTGGTCTCACAGCCACACTTCCATCCCATCAGAAGCCGTGGCGAAGTGGTGGAACAACGGCTGGTTGGATAAAAGTCGAGCTGCTGTGACACCACCATCCCCCGCTTTTGAGACACGTGTTGTTCTCAGCCCAATTCCGCTTGCCACGCACGATTCCAAACTATTCTTGAATAGCAACCTGAACTTAACAACATTGTGTTTTCACTCAGAGAACAGCAAGACGAACCACTCAACTCCTCGTATTACCTCATAAGCAATTCGATTTCTCCCAGACGGGGCATACTCCCTGAGACCGGTGAATACGCATAAATCGGTGCCCAATTCCGAGAATTGCCCACAACTTCATACGATTCTGCTCTCACATGATGGCTTACTGTACCTTCTGTTCTCGCCTTATCGAGCATATCGTAACTCCTGATTTCAATGGATGGGAATTAGAGAAAGACTGCGACTTTCAAGACTCTATGCCACAGTGTGCGCTATGCAAATTTCTGTATCATTCAGTGGAGAAAATCTTTGGGAATCAAAGCTCTAGCCTGGACAGAGGAGGGAAGCTGCGTAACTTGTCTTTGTTCAATCGTTGCGGCACCCGCTACCTCAATGGGGAAATGGATAGGCCCTTGTGTCGGGTCGACCTACAATTTCCGTTCAATGGTCACAGGCGAGCAGCTTATTTTTCTGTCTGGGCTGATAAGGGTAAGTTCATTTATTTCTTGAGATGGATCGATGCTTGGCTGTGAGTGAGTCTACTCACGAAATATCAGGAGATCCCGCTGCAGCTTCCATTACCACGCAACCACCGATTCATAAGAATGAATCAGAAATCGATCAGGTGTGCACTCTAGTAGGCAACCGGCTGTATGACTGCATCACCACACACCCTGAATGTGGACAGAGAAGCACTGCCGGGACGGAGCCTAGGCTTCCAACGCGAGTCCTGTACGTTAAAAATGCTACCACACACCTCAACTCCGTCAGGCTCGTGCAAACCCGTGGCTCAACTGGGGCATATTGTGCTTTGAGCCACTGCTGGGGCCCAGTTGACAGACAACCGATTCGTACGCTTGCGGGAAACATTCAAGACCATTATTCGGGCATACCTCTTACGGCTTTGCCTCGAACATTTCAAGAGGCAGTGTTTTTGACTCAAAAACTGGGTATCGACTATCTTTGGATCGATTCACTATGCATTCAGCAGGATGACGAAGACGACTGGAGACGTGAAGCCGCTTCTATGGGTCTATTATATCAACAGGCCACCTTGGTCATCGCCGCAACTGGGTCTGAGGACCCTACAGGAGGTCTATTCACATGTGAAAGGTCTCCAAAAGCTGCGCTGAAGCTTCCTTACGCCGGTAATGGTAAGAGAGACGGTGGAACATTCAACATAGCGTTCCAAAGGACATCCATGGATCCTTTAGACATCTACAACACTCCCTTACAACAACGTGCGTGGGCCCTTCAAGAGTCTTATCTTTCTCGACGCATGGTTCTATTTGGGGACCGTGGAGTAGGTTGGCGATGTACAACATGCCGATGCGAAGAATCTGGTAGCCATGCTGACTTGGGATTATATGAACACTACAACTGGTTTATACTCCTGGAGGTCTACTCGTACAGAAAGCTCACATGGCCATCTGATCGACTGCCTGCCCTGCAAGGGATCGTCAACGAAGAAGGCAAAAGGAGGGATGACAGATTTCTGAGCGAGGGGGTGTGGGAGAAAGAGATCCCAGAGCACCTTCTATGGTATCGAAGGTCATTCCTGGCTTATGGTGATTCTGCACTCCCATCATGGTCCTGGGCAGCTACCGAGGGCTCAAAGAATTGGATATGCGCGTCAGCATCTGACAATGAGCTCCAGCATGACCACAGCTGCGTCATAATCAAGAGTTCTCAACCCGCTCATCTGTCTGTGTCTGGTAATATGGTTCAGGGAAATTTCGGATGGACTGAGATGAAGGTCTGCTGTAGGTATAAATGTCAAGAATATATTGGAGGTAAAGGGGGACTTCAGGTAGACTTGGCTGAAACCACCTGGCACCTCCTGCAAAGCGACGAAGGGATTCTCGGCTTCGCAACACTGGACCAAACCGAAGAATCCTCCAGCTCGACTGACCAAAGCCCTCTGAAGTTCTGTATTTTGGACAAGACGAAGACTTTTGTGGCCTCCGAGAAGCCAGACATTGTCCTCCCAAAGCGGTTTGAGCGTCGCCACGATGTGAGTCTTTCGCCCGCGGAAATTAGTTGAAAAGGCACGATTTAACGTCATGATAGAACTGTATCGAACTATGGCAGGAGTTTCGGAACGCAGACTACCTTCTTTGGGCACTCGTGCTGGAACCGGTTGCGGGTAACAACGAAACGTATAGACGGGTTGGGTTGGCGATGTTATTTCCTCGTGTTCAAACTGCAGGTCTTTGCAGATCTGCTTGTTTCACCTTAAATTAGACACAGCAGAAGTTTCAATGACTCTATCTATTACTATGTTAGCTTTCTCCTTTGCTGTGGCATGTTTCTGTGCATTCAGCGTTCTAAGACTGCTTATTGAAGTCTATTAATATAGGCTTAGAAGTACTTTACAAGCCACTTTCTCCCTAGACCTTGTCAAAACTGTGGTTCTTTAGGAGATCGACGAAAGAAGTCACGGAAGCCAACGTGTAATTGTTCCCGAAATCATCTATGCTTATATCGGGGCCTCTAACGATCTGGTCTGCCGTACTTGCTGCTCCTCATGATGCCGAGTAGCGTGTTACCTGATTTTTGAATGGGTGCGCAAGCCAATTCCAATCAGGCATCCGCCGATTCAGGGCTCCATGCGCTTATACCAGCCGTGTTTGCTCTGACCGAGCATTGCTGAAGATGTGCTGTACTGATGAGACTCCAGGGTCTAAGACGTCCAAAATACCAACATGTATATGCATGTTCGTTTACTCCCGCACTTTGCAATCACAAGAATGTACTGGCATCCCTTCCTCCATTCCTAGAATCAAGCATTCAACATCACCCCCCTCGTGTAGCGGTTAATTAGACGACATCGGGCAATCGGTTGGTGAGAGAATTCGCGTAGGATCCGCATGCGGCTTCAACAGCGAAGTCATCGCTGCGTAATATTCGCGGTGATCATCTTCCTGCCCCTCGAAGATGGTTGGTGAAATGATAGGGCCTTCAAAAGTGAGCACAGGCCATTCATCCTTGCCAGCGGTGAGGAAACTCTCTGCTATGGTTACCGACGGACTTGGATTTTGACGAAGACCGCATGTGGCGGTAATGAAGAACCATTGATAATTGCCACTGTTCAGAAGCCGAAGAGCAAGTTCGCCTAGACCCCTAGTACAGAATGGCGAAGTCAGGCCCTCGCAAAGTTTCACTGCTACTACGAGCCAAGTGACCATGATCTCGAATATGGTTGCCATACTCGAGTATGAGCGCAAGAGTTGGGACCGGCTCGACGAGGCACAGAGTAGTGTTCGAGGCTCTTGCGCTACTTTCCGGAAGATGTTTACGAGGTGCGCTTGGAGCCGCATGGTTGATTGTTCAGTAAGACACCTTTTGAGAGATACCAAATCCGCTGTGTCAAGGTGTTGGGTCGACTCTTAGCCACTGAAAGCAGGACTCTCCTCAGGAAGGGGCAGAAGATGTACATGGTGTCATTCCTTGGCGTCGGCACTCGAAAATTTGTGAGGCTTTTCAGCGACCATCATCAGGTTCCTAGGTGAGATCTTGTACTCAAAGATGGGAGCAATATCCACATTGCAAGCTCCATGCTCGACGAGGAACCAGTAACGATCAAGAGCAATGACGCTCTCAATTGCTTTGCAGCACAGCACGCTCAGTGTCCACAGGATGGAGATTCTGCCCTCATGGCTCGCGTACCGAGTTTCATACTCGGCGATGTCCACGTTCGATATCGTGTTCTCTTCGACTCCGAGACATTCCATCGCACGTCTTGTGAAGCTCTTGAAGTTGGCTAGGTCGCTCTTCCTAATACCCCAGTTCTGCTTGTCGTCGATTTGAATACCCTTGTCATTAAATATTTTCTCCAGCAAAGAACGGTAAAACTGCTTCCTGGAATACATCGACTTGGGCTTCGTCAAGTCTGTCCTCGCCCAATTGTTGGGGGCCTGGCAGCCCGCCATTAAGGCCGTGGACGTCAGTGTTACGTTCCGCCTCCGCAGCCGCTCACTGATGGGAAAGCCATCCGGGTGGCTGTCTGAGTGCATCACGATGTGGTTATAGCAGCACCCAACGGCTGCCAGGTGAGTAATAGAGAGGCATGTGGCGAAGTACCTAAGCATGTGCTCGGACAGATTGCCGCAGGCGTGAAGTCCCACGAGCAGGCATTTCTGCCCTCTCGCCCAAGTATCTATCTCCGAGGCCAGTGTCATCGAGCCGTCGATATGTCGAACAAGATGTTGCACCCTGTCTTCTGTGATACCGAGAGACGTGGCAAAGGCCTTCGATCCGGCAATCTGAGCCTCACTGCCGTCGATGGCCAGGACACGGAGGGACGGGAAGAGGTAGGCAAGCGTGTTGGAGAGATAGCCCTGCCCAGAACCCATATCCACGACGTGAGTGATGCCGCTCGCCTGGCAAATGGAATGGATGTAAGGCGCTGCAACAGACACCTCGTTGAGTTTCTTCGTCTCCATGCGGTCGGTGAGAATTTCGGGAAGGGTTAGAGCCGGCCCTTTTCGCTGACTTCGAGGCAGAGAGACCGACCCTAGCTTCTCCAGCCACGATACAAGGGACTCGGGACGGCTCAAAGCGCTCTCATGGCTGTCAGACTGACGCGTGCGCTCGTCTTCGTCGATGCTGTCGATCATGTCTCGCTGTGCGATTCGAGAATCTGGAAGTGAGTCCCAATGATGGGTCCATTCTGCTGGGAGCTTGCCCCAGGCATCTTCGATGAAGGCGTCATTCACGTGGATGCCACCTGTGATCTGGCGCACCAGTGGAGATTGAATGAAATCGATCAGGTCATCAGTCAACTGCTCGAGGCTGTGATAAGACTGAGGCAGGACGGGCGCTTGCATCTTCCGCCACGTGCTAGAAACTTGGTCGGGGTGAATTAGGGAGAAGAGACATGGAGGTCTACCAACTTTGACACGCCATCGGAAGACTGCTGGGTGCATCTGCATTGCAGCAGAAGATATTCTTCACGGTGGCTGTATACCCTAACCCTGTACAAATGCACCTACCTAGGTAATTACAAGTGGACTCCCCAGGGGAGAGGGTACCCTGCAGGCGGTAAAATACGCGCAAGTTCCAAAAATACGCCATGCCGACCGACACCCGAAGTAGGGTTTGGGTTTTGTCAAAGTGCATGGTTGACATGGGAATTAGACCAGCACCACTGCAGGCACACATCCCACTGCTTATCCATATTAAACAGCCGCCCCCCGGAATAGTTCCCACGTACTTGTTTCTCTTCGATGACACACGCCCATCTTCAAATCTGTCTCACGTGATGACCATTTGAATTCAACAGTGTTCACCTACTAGACTAGTAGAAACTCGCGTCTTGTCCATGCAAAACGTCTTCCCCCTATTACCAGGCTCATCTTAGAAGTATCAATTATCTCAACGGACCGATAAACACTCAGAATGACCCAGGACGCCAATGCTTCGAACGGCACCAATGGCCATGCCAACCACGTGGTGCCGGCGCCACGCTTGAACAGGGCGGCTGAGGTTGACGATGTAATATAGCCCAGTACCTGTCTGGATTCACCTGGACTAACATGTGTCACAGCTCTTGACTGCAGTCCAATCCTTACTGCTGCCTTTCATCAAGGCCGCAGATGATGCAGCACCAGAAAGGGCTGCTGGGGCAACTGGGACATCGCAACCTAGCGTGCTCGTCGACGCACAGCCGCCAAAGGCATTGGTAGGAAAAATGGCATTTTCCCTGCCCGGAAATCAAGGCAGGGGACGGCATGGGCTGCTTGAGACCATTCAGAACCTGCTCAAGTACAGTGTCAATACTTGGGACCAGGGTTTCCTTGACAAGCTTTACGCAAGCACCAATGCTGTAAGTCGGATGGACCACAGACCTTGTGCATTTACGGAGTAACTAATTGCTACCAAGGTCGGAGTGGTATCAGAGCTTGTACTTTCGGTCTTGAATACCAATGTGAGTAACATTGCATATTCAGATACATACCTTCTTAGACCCAACATATTCAACTGATTGGCGATGCAGCTGCATGTATACAATGTTTCCCCCGCTCTCACAGCCATCGAGCGACAGACTTCAAAGTCCTTGGCCAACTTGTTCGGGTTCAACGACCCATGCGCCGGAGGTGTCACATGCCAAGGGGGCTCATCTTCTAATCTCACATCCATTGTTACTGCTCGCAACACGTTATTCCCCGACACGAAACTGAACGGAAATGGGACCCACAACTTGGTTGTGTTTACGAGCCAGCATGGCCATTATTCGGTCGAGAAAGCCGTGACAACGCTGGGTCTCGGCAAGGCGGCCGTCATCCTCGTGCCTGTGGACGAAGCCGGCTGCCTTGTCCCCGGCGCATTGCGCGAGGCGGTGATACAAGCAAAGATGGGCGGCAAGACCCCGTTCTATGTGAACGCCACAGCCGGGACCACTGTGCTGGGCTCCTTCGACCCGTTCCGGGCCATCTCGGAAGTCTGCAAGGAGTTCAACCTGTGGCTGCACGTCGATGGGTCGTGGGGCGGCAGCGTTGTGTTTTCAGCAGCGCAGCGGCACAAGCTCGATGGTGTCGAGCTCGCAGATTCCATCACGGTCAACCCTCACAAGATGCTCAACGTGCCGGTGACGTGCTCCTTCTTGCTGGTCAGCGACCTGAGCATTCTTAAGAAGGCAAATAGTCTGGCTGCCGGGTACCTTTTCCATGAAGATGGGGACGGGGAAGCTGGAGAAGAGGACAAGGAATACTGGGATCTTGCTGATCTGACCCTCCAGTGTGGCCGCCGCGGAGATGCGCTAAAGCTTGCGCTCGCGTGGGTGTACTACGGAGCCAGTGGATTCGAGGACAGAATCGACCACGCATTCGCAATGGCTTCACATCTTGCGACATTGATTCAGCAACATCCGGATTTCAAGTTGATAAGCACCAACCCGCCGCCATGTCTGCAGGTATGTTTCTACTATGCTCCTGGCGGCGCATTGGCGGACGACCCGAAGGAAAATACTAGACGGACAAGCGAAATGGTGAAGAAACTGGTGCCGAGTGGTTTCATGATCGACTATTCTCCAGGACCTCAAGGTAGCTTTTTCCGCGTTGTGGTGAACTGCGAAACGTTGAAGGGGACCGTGGAAGGACTGGTGAAGGCTTTGGAAACGGTCGGTCGTGACATGATGGTATAGAAAACTGTCGGTCTACAACGTCATCCGCGGGTGGACAAGCATTAAGCACATAGAAATATAAGTCAACATAAATTGCAACACGAGAATCACGAGGACTCGAAACTAGGTTCTGCGATGTATTTGAACCACTTATTCCTGAAATCGCAGACTATATTTGCGTTTTTCCTGTTGGCAATGTGAATATTTGTCTGGACACTTTCTTATGCCTCCCCTGGGCATAACTTATGCGTCAGGGTGGATCGGGATAAGTAGTGGATAGATAAGGACTGGATGAGGTTGGTGAGGGTGAATGAAGATGGGTGAAGATGGATGAGATGGGTCAGGACAGGACAGGCACCAGCAGCCGAAATAAAGCGAGGGAGGACAAGCTAGCACGAGAGACGGTCCGGTGGGTATTTTGGGTATTACGGTACCCAAAACGGAACTAAAACCGATGCATTCAAGTCTGTGCCGTATGTCAGCATCAATTCCATTAGCCGGCAAGCCAGCTTGCAAAGGATTATGCAGATATGCCAATCAATCGAGGCCTGAAATTTAACGACTTGGCGTCTCCATGTCAGCCGCTAGGCCCTGAGTTCTTGATAACCCATATTTATTTTACTCTTGTGGTCATCAACTTCACCTCGTTCGCTTTTCTCTTTGCACTTTCCTCTCCAGCTTCCTCGTCTCTCGGACTCTGTAGCATGGCTCGTTTCCTCTCTGGTCTGGCCTGCGGGCTTGCTCTCGCTCAATCGATTGGCGCCGCGGTCATTGACCAGGAACTGGATGAGGGCATTCCGGATACTGGTCTGGACACGTCCAGTTGGACCACCGGCGTGCTCCCAAATATTTCTGACTTGTTCACTCTCAACGACTTCCAGATTGCAGCCAAGAACACCATGGCCCCAGGAGATTACGCGCAATACCGCACCGGTACTCTGGACGAAACAAGTATGAAAGCTCTCTGAGAATGTCTGTGGGCTACCACTAATCCGAGTCAATACAGCTTATATTAATAATTTGAACATCTATCGCAAAGTACTACTGAACCCCAGAATCCTCCAGGATGTCTCGAACTTGAATCTCAAGTACGATCGCTCCCATCTTATTTGACTATATCCCGTGTTGCTCCGTGCTGACTGGGCCGACATTCAAGCACCACCATCCTGGGGTATAATTTTTCAGCGCCGTACTTCATTGCTCCGGCGGCCAATCTGAATGTCCCCAATCCTGAAGCCGAGGCAAATCTCGTACGCGCGGCTGCTGATGCTGGTATCCTGTACATACCATCTATTGGGGCCAGACTCAAGATTGAGGCGATCGCGGCTGCCGGGGCAGAAGGGCAAGTCATGTTCCACCAGGAATATATCTGGTCCAACAAGTCGCAGATCAAGAACGAGCTCAGCCGCATGGAAGCTGCCGGGTTCAGGGCCATCGTGTTGGCCATGGACAACACCGGCGTGGGCGGCGTCCGTGACCGTGCGCAGCGCTTCACGCCCGGCAGCGACGGGGGCCGCAGCCTCAACTTCACCATCGAGGCGCTGAATGAGCTACGCAGCTGGACGTCTTTGCCTATCATACCAAAGGGTATTAAGACAGCCAAAGATGTAAAGCTCTGCGCCGACCTCGGGTTTCAAGCTGTCTATATCTCAAATCACGGGGGTCGCGTGGTTGACAACACGCCGACCACGCTCGAGATACTGCTCGACCTACATATGCAGTATCCCGAGGTGTTCGACCAGATCGAGATCTATGCCGATGGCGGGGTCCGCCGCGGCAACCATGTGCTTATGCTGCTTGCCCTGGGAGTGCGCGCTGTCGGTCTTGGGCGGCCACCCATGTTCGCCAATGTCTACGGCCAGGAGGGAGTGGAAAAGATGCTCAAAATCCTGAACACGGAGATGGTCACCGAGATGCGGTTGTTGGGAGAGACGGACGTGAACCGGTGGCGAGGGAACGCCAGCCTCATCAACACCAGGAAGGTCGAACTCGACTACTTCGGGGCTCCGATGTCTAGCTTGAAGGCTTGATGAGTACGAACAACGAACAACGCACAGTTTTGCGTAAAGAAATTTATAGTACCTTCATTCGAATGTCAATATCGACTTCTCACATAATAAGAACTTCTCGCATTGTTATTAGTGCGATGCGCTTGATATGGCGCAAAGGGTGACATGCTGAAGAGTTCGTAATTTCAAAAGATCTATGCGTCAAATGTCTAAACCAGTTTTTTGACTCATCGCCCATCTCGTTCCATGGTTGAGTGGAGGGTGTGCTGCCTCATGAGCGATACACACACCAAGCCCAGAATTGAAAGCCCCAGCAGTGTAAGGAAGACGGCATGAAATGCATCCATAAAAGATTTCATGACTCCCGCATACCACCCATCCGGAAGATGTCTGAGCTCCGCAATACTGTTACGAATGCGCGCAATCTCTTCCGCTGCATCTGGGTAGTCCCCAAATATTTCCCAAAGTCGACGGTTCAGGACATTCTGGAAAACTGCTGAGCTAATGGTGATGCCAATGGTGCTACCAATACTCCGGGCCAAATCTGGAGACCAGGTCATTACATACACGAGGAGACGAAGGGTGAGAGGTGAAGACAACTCACAGGTGGCAGAAGTGACAACAGCCTGGTGAGCGTGATCCACGGCAGCGATGCAAGCCAGTAAAGTAGTCGTGAGCAGAGACGCGTACCCAGTTCCAATGAGGAAGAAGACCATGGCTGTCAACCAGCCCTGGGTGTTCTCGTCATGAAGTCCAAAAACGATGACTCCAGCGATCATGATGATCAGACTGGCAACACCTAGTCCGGTGTACTTTCCGGTCTTGTTCATGATGATCCCTGCCCCAAGAGAGCTGATTGAAGTTCCCATTGGTGAAAAGAGGATAAGGAGGCCAACGTCTGTCGCAGTGCTTCCGCGGATCTGCAGATACAACGGAACGTAGAATAGCAGAGAAAACATGACCATAGTGCACAAGCAGTTCGACAAGCAAGCAGCCAGCACGGTTCGTTCCAGTAAGAGTCTGACTGGAATGATAGGTTGCCTGGCCTTCGATTCCCACCAAACGAAGACTGAGAATGCAACAATGGATAGGGGAATGGTGGTGAGAGGCAATGGATGACTCCAAGGGACAATATTCCCGCCCGCGTTCAAGCCCACGAGTAGCAGCACAAGGAAAGAGGTAATAAGAAAGACTCCAAAAAAGTCTATACGCCCAAGATAAGATTTGTTGGACTGCTTCGGTGGCGTTTTGATGAAGAAATAGCAAGCCACAGCCGCCATCAGAGATAGAGGAGCTTGAACGATGAATGCAAGTCTCCAGCCTTGGGTGCTATAGTCGTTGAGGAGACCGCCAAAGACGCCACCCATCATGGCTCCTGACCCAAAGCATAGATTCAGGACACCCTGGACTACACCTCGCTTCCTAAGGGGAACCAGATCGGACCCCAAGAAAGTAGCGATGCTGATCAGCCCGCCGCCGCCGATTCCAGCAATGGCCCGGCCGAGGATGAGGTGCGACTCGTGTTTGGCGTATCCGCAGATCAGATTACCGGCAGAAAAGAATATGTGACTAAAGACCAAACCGGGCCCGCGACCAAAGATGTCTGTCAAACGACCGGAGATTGGCTGGCAGACGGCGTTGGAGATCAAGTATGCGCTGGCCAGCCATGAGAGCAAGCTCAGAGACTGGAACTCGCTGGAGATGGGCGCGGTCAGAGTCACTATGACGCTGGAGTCGACGGCCCCAAGAAAGACGCCTATCCAGGCGGTTGAGAAGATTATGGCAAGTCTACTGAACGGCAACTCTTGGGGCTTGACTATTGTCTCGTCGTCTTGGGGAGCCGATATTGTTTGATGCTCAGGTGGCACGGGATGCGATTCAGGGTCGTAGCCATTCCCGACTGGCTTGAGAAGTGGCGTGTGTTCATTTGGTGCGTTTTCCACAATGCCCGGGCTTGATGAGGACTGACTTGAGGTACCGAAGGGGCTTGAAGAGCCTGGCTCGGACGAGGAACCGCTTGAGGCCTCGAAAGAGCTATTGGATCGCGGCATATTCTTGTGGGTGCTTCTGCCGGCGTGAGGCTTTTCCAGTCAAGACAATGAGCAAGATGATGGCACCAAACTTTCCGTCGCAGGGAAAGAATATGGCGAATATGACAGGACCCCTAATAGCGCAAAATACAGGCGATGAGAGACAGTGGCATGCGGACAGGTAACTGATGTGCACCGATCAAACGGAACAGATACGGGGTGGATGCAGCACCTGGGCTTTACGGACCAGTTCTCTACGGCAAGTAACGTAGGGCACGCTCACTGGGCTATTTGCTTCCTTCAGTAGAGCAGAAGGAAACATCTACATTAATCGATATCATAGCCCCGTTTGCAATGCGATTATTTTCCGGTATGCGCATTGTGGAGTATGCATATTGTGGAGTATGCACATTACGGTATATGCACATATCAAGGCTATGAGAAATCTCGCAGAAACGCATATCCAAAGTACTCGGACAATTTGGACAAGAAATGGGAGACTTACTACGTTACACGGTGAGATAAGGCAAGTCCCCCGGTCGGACCCTGCCGATTGGCTATCAAAATGCAGCTGACTACCCGGCCCCCTGCCGTGGAATATATCATAGTAACGAGCAGTAGTCTCCGTGACGATTGTGACAGGCACCGGGAACATGACCTAGTCTCCCCCTACTAGCGTAGCGGCACAGGCTCATAAGGCTCCACGAACACAATCTGAGGTAAGCGACTGTACTAATCCTTCGAATCCTCTGACATCCTTGACCGAGACTCCAGTTGTAGCGCCGGAATTGCAGCCGTTGGCTAGTTTAGCTCAAATACAAGCTTGTCGATCCGTCCCGGCGCTGACGCCTTCTCGGAGTCCGTGCCGCGAACCTCATCCTTGGAGCCGAGCTAGTCTTCCTTCGGGTGGTATACCTGACGATGAGCATCGGAATCCGTCAGTCTCAGTATCGTGAGAAATTAGGGGTCTTTTTGGAGCCTAAATGCCGTTTTCCCTTTCACCGCCCACAAAACGTCGGAAAACGAGACGCCCGTGGCTAGCCACAATGATGGATCCACGGTGACGCGTCCATCGCTGGAGATGGGGGCGTAGGATCACGCTCACACCTTCCCTGAAGGTCTTGCCGGCAGATTTCTCGGATTGGTCCTTCAAAAATATGAGTCCTCGTCTAATCCATAGATCCTCGTCTAATCCATAGACGGAAAGAGCGTCGGGGGATGAGAAACAGGTGGTTACCAGACGGATTCCGGTCGGGGACTCTGTCGAAAGCTTTACCAGTAATACAGGGTCCAGGCTGTGCCCGTCAAAACGATAGACAGAGAATTCCACGAGTTCTACTCTTTCTTTCCACGAGCAAGGTCTTGTACGGTCCAGGCTGTGCTCATTATAACGATAGAGAACTTCATGAGTCCTGCTCCTCCTTTCCAAGGGAAACATCTTGTACCAGCGTTCGTTCCTGTACACAAGCAGCAGCTCCAGTCACCACTCACCGTCATGACAATGAATGAGAAGTCATCAGCAGCAGCTGGCCACACAGCTCCCGAGATTCCACGCCGTCTGGCCTGGGCATCATTCCCACTGCTCCGTCAGATGTTCCTTGTGGTACTCTGTCTTCTGGTCGTTTATAATGTCTGCAAGGTTAGAGTACCCAAAGAAGGTCTGAAGCACACGCTTCAGCCGCTAGCTGCAAAGAGGGTACCACTCGAGATCCATAACATAGTCAAGTGTCCCAATGCGCAGGTAAGAGCTCCCTCAACGAGTCACTGTAATAAGATCGCAAATGACTCATGCTATGTCGGCGTTTAGGTTGCCTTGACGGCCTTGGTGCTCCCGACCATTGAGCGCGTGCATGACAAAGTCGACTTCAGACTCAGCATTCTGGCAAGGTGAGTGAGATTACCTTGGTGCCAAACCTTAGATCAACGTGCAGACTTTCTCACCACGCTCGCCCACCCACTCAGAGAAACGGAAGAGGGCATGCACTGCAAGCATGGCCCCGAGGAATGTGGAGCTGCCATGATGGAGCTCTGCACGCAGGAAACACACTCGGACTCCAGGAGTCTCGTGGGCTTCCTCGAGTGCCTGACGAATGAGTACCAGCGCATCCCCGAGCGCGCACACTACGAGGCCTGCGCTGCGAAGCACTCCATCGATCTTGAGAAGGTGGACGAGTGTGCTGCCAGGGATGGAGGAGAATACGCTCTCGAGTTACTTCGGAAGAGTGCTCAGCGTACTATTGATGTCAGTGAAAAGATTGTGCCCCGTGTCCTGACCAACGACGAATTGTGACAAAGTCTCTATGGTTTTCTTATCAAGGATGGACTAACATTATCGGGCAGGCGGGCGTGCACATCAGTGGCACAATCCGATTGAACGAGAAAGTTTACTGTATCCGGGATGGGGACAATGACACATGGTTGGAGTGTCCCAACGGTCCTGGTGTTGATGAGCTCGTCAATGCCATAGAACGCTTGTATAATGCAACGACAGA
Organism: Diaporthe eres; assembly: GCA_022225955.2. NCBI lineage: Eukaryota > Fungi > Ascomycota > Sordariomycetes > Diaporthales > Diaporthaceae > Diaporthe > Diaporthe eres. The sequence goes on along the minus strand of JAKJXM020000010.1, from coordinate 1,958,315 downwards.
GTATGTAGACGATGATCTTCGGCTGATGATTTACTGACTAAAGTGAAACTCTTAGGGAACTGTGATATACAATCTTCGACATTGCAGCTTCTTGGTGATGGATACCTAGGTAGTCCGGGTGGGACGGCGGCTTGTGAGATGAGGGAATTTTATGAGTGAGGGGTCGTAGTTTATTCTAGCATATAGCTACAACGCAGAAGGCTGGAGAGGTATTATAGAAGATCGGATACAGAGACACGGTAGAAAATGCAATATTGTTTTTTTGAGTCTACTGAAGTCTATCTCATGAGAATTTGAGTTGGCGGAGATGATGGTGACAATGTGTTGAGTTCCAAGATACGACGCAGTCGTATTTTCTGTGTACAACCTGTCCGACAATCTTTAAGAATGCTTGAGTCTTTAACATATGCAATACCAACGGCAGGGAGTCCAAACGGGTTCCCAGTGAAAAGCGCGGCTATCACTCCCCAGGCATGAGCTACATCTCATTGTCGGGCAGCCTCTGTTCCAAAGTCGATACAGCGTCCACAGAATGGAGGGAGAGGTTCCGTCTAACCAGGGTCTGATCAAGCCTTCTTGATAAGCACGCCCTGAATTCTAGGCAGCATGCTGACCAAATCCTCAGGCTCTTCGATGTCCTGGGGGTTCTCCCACTCTCCAGCGTTGAGAATGTCCCCCAACACATTGCGGGTCATTGAGCATCCGACAAATGTGCTCCAAGCAGGGTTCAAAATAACTTCTCGCATGTTAGCCACGTCTGCGGCCCGTCTCACTGGAGGCACCCACGATCGGGTCCTGCCCGGACAGAAGGACCATGAGAGACTTACTTTGCTCTGCAACCGTCAAAGAGCTCCTACTCCACCCATGCTCCCAAAAGATGAATTTTCCTCCAGGCTTGAGTAGCTTCCACACCTCCTTCATCACGGCCTTTGGATCACGCACCGCGCACAGGACCTGTATGGACAGCACGGAATCCAGGCTGCCTTCGGTGATCCCCTCCTTCCTCAAAACATCGCTGTCTTCAATGCCGGAGACGATGAGCTTGTACTTATCCTGCAGGCCGTTCTTCTGCAGCTTGGCGTTTATGCCATCTTGGTAGCGGGAGTTGGGCTCCACGCCATAGATCTTGTCTACACGAGACATGTCAAAACGGTGCAGCTGGTTGCCTGGCCCAGGTCCTAGCTCAAGAACAACGCCATCGGCGGCTTTCAGGAGCGAGGGAATGATGGTTGTGTCCTCGAACGCGACGAAACCGTTGGCTACAAAGGGTGGTCAGCCAGTCTGTATACGAGTCCAGGACGAATTCTGAGAGTGGTATTACAGGTCACAGAGAACAGCTTTGCTGAAGCGGCATCTCGAATCTGGGATATGCGCCCAAATGCTCCGAAACTGTATTGACGGTACGCATCCTTGAACGCTTCCCAGTGCACTGTAGGGAGTTTTAGCAGAGTCTTGCGAAAGCGATGAATGATGAGAGCTTACGGCGAATGGAGAACCAGATCAGGCCAATTGGGCGGAGGATGTTAGCAAGACGCGGGCTGGGGGCCATGATGATTGCCGTGGCACGATTTCAGACGATGTCGAATCTTCAAGCTGAGAGAATGGTGAGAACGGCAGGCGGGCACTGAGGGTTTTCGCAGGATTAGGTACAGACGCGGAAAATGTGTGTCGGGGGCGAAGAAAGGACAGGAAGAGAGTAAGCACGTAGTGGCACGCTGCACAAGGCATGCAGCTGGTCGAGGATAAGCCTCCATTTGATAGGTCATTGATCCGTACGCAAATGCCCCACCTAGTCAGCCGCCATGCCAAGAAGGTATAGTGCTGCACTACAAGCGTGGCCAGCTACCTATACAAGCTTTGGATTGCAACTCTGCAGTGTGCAGGCAACCATGGCGCTACCAAGGGTGTAACACAAGTGGAACAGCCCCGCAATTTTGCTTATCAGTGCCCCAGGTAAGCTCAAACTTCCCGCCGTTATTGGCAGGTCCCCAGTGTATGTCCTGGAAGCAGCTCTGTTTGAGAAACAGGGGATAGGGACGGTCTGGATTAGGTGAAATCCTGACATTTGCTTCTATACGGAAACCCCGAGTAGAGGTGACGATGGAAACGGACAAGTTGTACCCGATAATGCTACCTTCAATCAACTTCTAGTACACAGGACACCCATCACTACATCTGCGGCAATTATCGCAGCATCTTCTATCAAGTTGAAATTTTTCCTATGGAAGCCACCTGAATGCACTAAATCACTCACAACTCTGAATTTCGTCCTAGGTATTCATTTCTCCTGGAGGTTAGAGCTCATAGTCATATGATCGGAAAGTTTGCCGGACCCAGTTTACGAAACCGGGAGAGTCCTGCATATCCACGTGTTCCAGATGGTCTTCTAGCAGAGAAGCCGCGTTGCTTATCTTCTCTGTCAGGATATCTCTCCATCGCTGGTGCAAGTTAGCATCACTATTCAGTCCAAACGGATAAGAGCATGTGCTGAAGTCTCACCTGGGCGTTCTTCCAGTCTCCCTTCTGCAAACTCTTGGTGAGTCCGGCCATAGGTGGCGGCGTGTTATGCCAGGCTGACGGCGTGAAAACGACATGGTGCCAATCAGCGTGTCCGTCCATTCCCCGTTCGTAGTAGAACTGTCGTTCGAATGCGATGTAGACCTTGTTCACGCCACTGATGGCGGAGTCCTGCCCGCATCCGACCCAGAACTTCCACCATGCGCACCGAGGAGACTGTTCCAGGGAGCCAGCAAAGCCGTCAAAACGGCTGGCCGCCTCGTGCAGCCGCTCGACCGCGTCAGTCATGACCTTGAGGTCAACCTTTGGAGACCACAGGCCACGGTCGTGGAGCTCCCCTAGCCAACCATGGATTGCCAGCGCGTAATCGGTGACACTCACGTTCAGCACCTTGGGCTCCACGAGGTGTGCCGCCAGGAGGGACCATATCTTCGCACTGGTGACGTGGTACTTCCATCCCGGGTCACCGACTTGGTCCATCCATTCGAAGCTATCGAAACCAGTATGGTAAGGGAAGGCGGGCTCCAACAAGGCCGGTGTGAATCCAAAGTCGATAGTCGACACACAAGGGATGGACATGAAGCGATTTGCATCACCGCTGCCGGCAGGGTCGATCTTTCCTCCCCACACATCTCGTACGGTCTGACCAGGTGAGCTTTGATTTGGCGACAGCACAGAGTCGGTGACCGAGAGCACCGTGGAGTACAGGAGCGGGCTGGCCTTGGCGTGGAAATGGCTCCCGGATGCCGCGACGACGACGTTGAGATATGCGACAGCCGATGCGCGCAGCCAGTCAACATGCTTGGTGACCCAGAGCAGGGAGCCAATCTGGAGAAACTCTTCCCCTTCGAAGCTCGCGAAGACTATGGTGCGCTCTGGCTGCCAGCCCTGCTGGAGGGCTGCCCCAAAGCTGCGAACGACCTCATTGAGGGCGGCGGAGCCACTGCCGGGGTCTCCAGCGCCGGGGCCCCAGGCATCGCGGTGGTTGCCAACGATGACAACCTCGTCACTTGCTTTGCCAGGAATTGTGCCAATTACGTTATGGATCTCGGTAGCCCGGATATCCGCGTGGTTGACGATGTGCAGATGGAGCTCGGGAGGTGATGGCCCAACATTGTAGTTGACACCATAAAACCCCAATCCGCCCTCTTGCCAGCGATCACCGAGATCCTTCGCCGCAGGGCCGTGGCCGTTCAGCTTGCTCAAGAGCTCGATTGCATCGACAGAGGACATGGGTATGCAGGGGATCTTGGGCAATCCGCCGCTGTTGTAATCCTCTAGACCATGTCGGTGAGCAAGACCTCGTCAATCCAGATTTGACATGAACACGACTTACCGATGCTACCAAAACCTCCTCTTTCGATGGCCTCGAGCGGCCGCGCTGGTCCATCAGGGAACGGTTTGTACCCGTTACCCTCCCTCATAGGGCCGTCATTTCCGGGATCAGTGTATAGGACCACACCGATCATGCCCGCTTGCTCAGCGTTGTGCACAGAGAGTGCGCGAAACAACGACAAGTTCTGCTCTCGCACATATGGCGTTGCAGTACCCAGTTTTATGATGCCGATGTTTCCCGCGAGGCTCACATTGTTTTCAGCGAGAGCCTCGAAGTCTTCCGGGCTGCCAAAGTTGCAGAAGACGTAGGACCCAGAGATGTTGGCATTAGCCGAAAAGCCAAAGTACGCGGGTACAAAGCCGGCAGACGTGTTGGCGTCCACCAAAGGCGCCTCGTAGAGGACTTGATCATTCTCCAAGAGAGCGAGCCGCTGCTGGTTTGTCGGCATGGGAAGCCGGGTTTCGTGGGAAGAAATGCTAGTATTTTCGATGCCGAATTCCTTCCACTTGGCCTGAGTCCACAGCGCTTGCTTCCAGCCTTGACCAGCAAGATGCGTCTCTGACGTATAGTACGCACTCCAGTTGCGTGCATGTTCATGAGAAGGGACCGAAAGCAGTGTTTGGCGTAAATCGAAAGTAGAAGTGGCAACGACATTTGGGTGTTTGTCAGAGTACCACTTGTAACAAAGGAACACAAAAATACCAATGGTCAACGCAGACCACCTTGACGCCCCTGGGCCCCTCCGCCGAGGAGCTGTGGACTGAGGCAAAGTGTCAAGCTTCATACTGCTGATGAGACTATGACTGATGTGTATCAGCCTATGCCGACAAGGAAAAGGTATTGTGAGTACCGCACAGGGTATTGGTGATCAAATCTCCAGTAATGACAATGATTTTTCAACGCCCAGACGACACAGAATAGAAGACAGGTGAGAGTAGTCAGATTCCATTTGATAAGGTACGCTCAGGTTCGCAGGGTCTGGGCACATCTGAATTCGCTTGTCAGCTATACTCGATACCGGAATCAACAACACATATTAGATATCGAAGTCCTATCTAACGGGAGGCGGCACTAGCGAGACAAGTACCTGTACTTGATAGCCTTCTCTTCACTACAAGTATATCATCAGGAACGATACCGACATCCGGGGTTGAGCCCTTCGCCGAGGTTGCATTCGTCGGATATGTCTCACGAGCTCCATTGTGTATGGTCCCCAGGGTTCTTTTGTTGTGCAGCTAAGTCGAGTGAATCCACAGATAAAGCCAATCGGATGTTGAACCTCGGTGGTCTAATTGGCTGGACTTGCAGCAGGATTATTATGCAGGGTCTTTACTGCCAGCCTTTGTAGGATTCGAGTAGGGCTTAGGAGCTAACCGAAGTGGCATGGTTTCCCGAGTTCCACTTTGTTCCACTCATTTCGCATCGGATCTAGCTGCAGGATTCAATCTTACAACCAACTCGTAATTGAGCCGCTAGCGTATAATTCCAGAGTACCTCGTTTATAGCTATCCTCACTACACCGTTACAATAGTTTGAAGGATCCTCATCATATTCATAACTTTCTTATTGCAAATGATACTCACCGCGCTCCACGTGATTCTCAGGTTGCTATCGGATTAAAAGTCATTGTTAACATGTACTGCCTACTGTAGACCTAGTACCGTGGTATCCTGCCTTTCCATCTCAGACGAAGTGTCTCTGTGAGCCATGGCAACCCCAATACCCACGGAGGGCCTCGGCCTGTCCATAATATTTGCTGTCTTCTGTACGGTAGGTACAACATCACACTGCATGATTTCAATTTTATCTGATTCAGGTTCGTCACTGACACGCCGAACCGTAGGGCGCGTTATTGCTTCTGGGACATGCCGTGTATAACATCTGGTTTCACCCACTGGCGAAATTTCCTGGGCCCCGATGGAATGCCATCTCGCATCTCCCCGCCTCGTATGAATTTCTACGCGGAAACTTCCCGAGGTACCTAGTCTCACTTCATGAGCGCTACGGCGATGTTGTTCGCATCCGCCCCGGTACTTTGTCCTTCTCAAGCTCTCAAGCCAACAAAGACATCTTGATCAATAAGCAGGGACGTGATCAGCTGCAGAAAGACCCGGATTTGTACCATAAATCACCGAATGGAGCTCGTAGTATACTGAGTGTACTGAGCGACGAGGATCACAGCCGGTATCGTCGCCTTCTATCGCCTGGTTTCTCAGAGCGAGCCATACGCGATCAAGAGGTCATTCTCAAAACCTATGTTGATCTGCTCATTCAAGGCCTGCACCAACGCGCCAAAGAGGGACCTCAGGATATGGTTGCTTGGTTCAATTGGACGACTTTCGATGTGATTGGCGACTTGACCTTTGACCGGTCATTCGATTGCCTGCGGAACCAAGCCTACCACGAATGGATTCCGTTCGTCTTTGGCAGTGTGAAAGCCGTCATGATTCGAAGCGAACTCGCTCGTTACCCTCTCATCACCAGAGTTCTGATGTGGCTAGACCGTGAAAAGATTCTCGCGGCCAGAGAAAAGGGGTTCAAGTTTGCAAAAGAACGGGTTGATCATCGCATTGCATCCGCCACTGATCGTCTGGATTTCTTGGCTCACATACTCCGCCAGGAAGGCAAGCAGAGGGAAATGAGCCGCGCGGAGATTGAAGCAACCTCTCAACTCCTGATACTGGGCGGGAGTGACACGACAGCGACACTCCTGGCAGGCACGGTGTACTATTTGCTACAGAACCCACAAGTCAAGCAGAAGCTGGTGATCGAAATCAGAGACGCTTTCACGGACGAAGCCGAGATAGACATAACGAGTTGCAACAAGCTATCATACCTTCTCGCGACTTTGGAGGAGGCTATGCGGATATATCCTCCGGTCGCTCTTGGTTCTCCACGTATAGTCCCGGCCGAGGGTGCAGTGCTCGGGGGCTACCATGTGCCGCCAAAGGTAAGGCTACTAATTTCCTAAAAGCAAAGGGTTCTCGATGATAACACCCTTTCAGACCCACGTTCTCAACAGCCAATACGTGTCTGCTCATCTTTCGAAGAATTTCCACAACCCGGAGTCCTTCGCTCCTGAGCGCTGGCTTCACGATCCTGCATATGAGAATGACGACAAGGCGGCCAGCGTTCCTTTCTCTCTGGGCCCACGGAACTGCATCGGGAAAACGTAAGTCATAACATAGAGAGGCCTCGTGTCCGGACCGACCTAACATATACCTAACATATACCTTAAAGTCTTGCGTATGCTGAAATGCGTCTCATAATCGCCCGGCTGTTATGGAATTTTGACCTCGAGATTGGCCCAGATGTCAGCACGTGGCTTGAGCAGAACAAGAATTGGACATTATGGGAGAAGCCACCTTTATCAGTTTTAGTAAAGCCAGTGCGATAATATCGAACAGTATAGAGTCACGGTAGGGTAACAGCTATCTGGGTTGATCAGTTGAATGCACTCTGTTGTCCTTTGTAAGTGTCTAAGTATGTGACACTACTGCTTGGAGATAAATAGTTTTGGTATGACTGTAGGCCTATAGCATAGTTCTTGCATCGGTCGAGGGAGTGGTGCTGTATTCGAATCATAGCCATCGAAACGAATGAGGATTCCTACGAATGAAATAAAATCCGAAATCATGGCAAGTCAATTTATGATAGGACTCGAGGATACTGTAAGCATCTCTTCCGTGAATATTGCGCTTTCACAGCAACCATGCCCTTTGATACTGGGACTACGGCATCCACGTTAAGATTCCTTGAACCTCATAGATCCGTAAAGGGACATTTCAATTTCGTATTTTCATTTTCAGTTATACCATTAACATCTCATAATGGATGTCAAGCGATTCAGATGTAATTTGAGATATTTTGGTGACTGGCGTTTGCCGGTCACCTTAGTAAGTCCACGTACTCACCCAAGCACCAACCCCTTCGCGCACACACGCTCCCGTGATCGAGTCTCGATCAATTGCATAAGGTTTACAGACCCTTTTTCCCACCCCCAACATTCAATATGTCGGGTCTGATCGCATGAACTGAACAGAACATTTAGACTGCGTTTATTACGTGGTCTATTATGCGCGTCAGTGGCGCGTTGCTGGAGTGGGTACATGGACTGACTAGTCTCACGGAATCGTGTAATCCTTCGTGCGACCATGATAAGAACTCTCTCAGTCTCATGGAATATGGGGTCAAATATGCAGGTCAGCTTCCTACGGAGATTGCTTACCTTCTCAGGTAGAGCTATGACCGAGTGATGATCCTTTAAACGGCGCAGGGTTAGCTGAGTATTTCCGCCTCCACCGTAACAAACGGCCAGCCGAACAGGGGAAATCAATTAGATAGATACTCGGGAAAGGTGCTTTTGAACGCCCCGTTTATTGCATCGGTACCCGCTTAGTAAGTTATCTATCAAACGAAGTAGGGCCGCAGTCTACGGAGGCAGCGAGCAAGAGAACCAGTCTCCTCAGGCTCTCATTCTCTTTGATCTGCTCGTGCGAAAACACGCCCTTTGTCATTAAGGACACAAATACGAAATTGAAAAGCTTCTCAGTACCTTGTGGAATATCACGCGCCAATTTCAAGATGGCAGAGACGGCTCCTTCTCCCCAGGCGGCTTTTCGCTTTCCCAACGATCCACTTCTTGTCAGGCTGCTTGAAGCCGCCAAGCGTGTCGGCGGCTCTGAGGTCATCATCGAGGACTTTAACGGTTTCAGAAAGACATACCTACAGCTTCTGGCTGACGTCTTGGAAACGCGCCGTCAACTTAAGTCGCTGATACCAGCCTCTAATTTCGATGCAAGAGGTCTCCTTCGTGAAGAGAATGTATACGTCACGGCTCTGACGCGAACCGGCTATCAATATGTCGTCGCCTTCTATGCTGTCAGAGCATTGGGGGGAGCTTACACGCCGCTAGGTATGCTAGTCCCTGAATGAGAAGAAGATGGCCCAAAACTTAACTCTAGACTAGATCCTAGAGCGTCTGTTGAAAGACAGGCCTCTGTTATCTCCAGAGGAAAAGCAAACTGTGTCTTGTTCGACAGAGGTTGCACTGGAGAGCTTAGGCGACTGCGTAGCTATGTAGACGAGACCGAGGGGAGGTCATTGGTCACTGTGCCTATCCCATGCGACTCGCCTGCGCTGCCAGAAATCAACCTCAGTATCGACAAGTCGCTCCATCTAGACCCGGATGGTCCTGGATATGTGTGTATGACATCAGGCACCACCGGCTACTCCAAGGGAGTCGTGATCCGTCGAACATGCCTCACATCTCACCCAGTGGGCTTGACATCTGATCCGCTTGAGGAGCAGGGCGGTGCCCAAGTCAACTACAACGAGAGCCACTGGCTCGGCGGTGCCAAGAATGTCATTGAGAGCATAGCCCTGGGCAAGAAGGTGTTCGCGCTCGAGTGCCCGGCCGGCGCCAAAGCTGTGCTTGATGTCTTCCAGCGCGAGCGGATCACGTATTTCGTCTTCAATCCAGCTCTTCTTCGGGGCATGCGAGACATCCTGCTGGGAAACCAGCAGCTCACAGAGGAAAAGCAGGAGAAATATTCGGCCTATTTCAGTGGGCTGAAGTTCTTCCTGTGTATTGGGGGTCTAGTCGACCAGCCGACGGTCGACTTCTGGGAAGCAGTGATCGGGCATCCGCTGCAGAATCGATACGGTGCCAGCGAGCTGACGGGGCTCGTTACAACCGGACTCAGCAAGATCAATGTAAGTGGCCGCTTGCGCATCCAAACATAGATACTGCCTCCTTTTTGTTGACAACTCATCCAAGGGCTCCGTTGGAAAGCTCTCGCCTGGCATTCAGATGAAGCTTTCAGAGGGAACACATGGCAGATTGTCCATCAAGTCTCCCAACAGGTTTCTAGGGTATGTGCTTTGAGATATGTCATTCACTTGTAAGTGATATATGTTTTCCGAAATTAATGTGGTGCAGTTATCTCGGCGAACCAGAGAAGACACGGGCGGCCCTCGATGAGGAAGGGTACTACCATACCGGAGATATGGTGGATCTGAGAGATGGCGAGCTACTCTTGCTCGGTCGTGAGCGGGATGACTGTAAGTTTTTCGATGCCCGTTACTGTGCAGCTTGTTTCAGTCGTTGATCTTTGTTTCTTCTCGCACCTACAGACATCGTTTATGGAAGCTCCTGGACTTCAGCCCTCAAGGTGGAAAGCTGCTTGATGGGACTGTCTTATATTGCTGTAGCCTGCGTGGTTGCCGTGCCCGTGGAACAAGGCAAACAGTTGTGTGGTGCTGTTGTCAGACTCAAGGATGGTGTGGAGCCGGAGGAGATTACGCTCGATCGAGTCAGAGCAGACCTTCAGGCCGATTTGGATGTCACAAGTTTGCCAACTCTTCTACGACTTCTGGGCCCTCAAGAGGATCTACCACGCACGGCCACAGGGAAGCCTATCAAGTATCAGGTCATGGAGGACTTCTTCTATGCGGGCGATTGTGGCAGAGACTGGTTTTCTGTGGAGAACCCGCCGCATGATGTCGAGTTCTGCGGTATGCCTATCGCAGTGGCTGCGTAATGTACCTAAGCGTAGCTTCTAGATGTCCGGCCAGGGACTCTTCGAGACTCCAATAGAAATAGTACTTGCTTTTCTTTCTAGCTGCTTCTTAGATAACTCCCTGAAAAGAAACAAAAAGGCCCCAGCGCTGTTCCAACGCAACCAAACGCTACCTAGGTATCTTCAAGTTGGGTTGTAGGAGTATGAGCACGGACGCAGACACTGCTGAACAGATTCAGCTGGTGATCAACTCATTCATCACAAAGCACTTCTTCAAAAGTTTCCTTGTGACTGGAAGGCTCTCATGTCTAAACCTTACGACGCCTCACTCATTGAGCGATTTTTTTAACGCGGCTCTATATCTATCTTGCTAGTGCTACCTCAACATTTGATTCAAGAAAAGAATGCTTCCGAGATGTGGTGGTCAGAGAACACCGATTCTTCTCCTTTCCCTTTCAAAAGCCACCACACTAAAGTGTTTCGTTTAACCTCTTGGTCAACACTTCATCAATGAACTTGAAAGAGTCCCCAGCCTGTCCCTCTTCACCTTTGCGTGGCAGGACGGAGAGCGCCGCTGTCATAGGAACCCTCTCGGGGGCAGGGGCCGAGAGATAACGGACCGCTCTAACCTTGTGCACAGCTCTGAAAGACTATTTGATATCTCGTAAGTTCATCTGCCAAAAATTGTCCTCTTTGTGAGCTGTGTCTTTGCTTACCCGTAGCTGCTTGATGATGCGTTGAAATGCGTTTTCGATGGCAGCGTCTTCGTCGGACTTCCCTGTCAGTTGATGCCGAAAAGAATGTCTGCGTATAGTCTCGGCTACGTTTCGGAAATTCTTCGAGATGTGCATCTTGTGTTGAGCACTTGTGTGGTAGCGCTCAATGCCGAGAAACGCATCTACTGCCAAGAAGAGGAGGATCTGGCTTCCGGACAGGCCACCATACTCGACGGGACAGCGGTCGCTCTCGTGCGTCATGCCCCAGCTGTGAACACCTGATACATGTCTCACCCAAATTGCGCGGGACACATAAGGTTCGTTCATCCTCTCGTACAGATAGAGCAACACCTTGCGCAGCTTGGTCGAGGCTGTTTCCACGTAAGCGAGACACGATCTCTTGTCACCCCGCTCGAAGCTAACCATGGCTTGTATCATGGAATAGTAAATTGGAATAGCCTGCCATGAGTATGAGTAATGAGTTTATGCAACGTCAGTACGTGACAGGATCACCTACCAGGAATTCTGAGTCGTAGAATATGTGACACCAAGTAAGTTCGTTCCTCTTGATCTCATCAGACATGCCTTCGTTTATCGGATATGTGATCTGCCCGTTTGGATCGAGGTTGCACAGAATATTTGCCGTGATATTTCCGCTGGGAGACGTGATATCGTATCTGCGCTGCAGGAAGGACCATGGCATGTCCAGCTCCGAGGGGAAGCGAAGTTGCTTTTCTTCTTGGGCGACCCTCACAACTGGGTTCGTTGACCACCTGCAGAATGAATGTTAACTCCGCGAATACACCACGGCATGTTAATGACGGTCTGAACTCACCGGTAAGCGTGACGCAAGCAAGCAATGCACGAGTAGAAACCATTGTAAATGTCTCGTGGGAAGACATCCCAGTTGCCCGACTCAACGGTTTCCAGAATACTTTGAACCGCATCCATATCAATCTTCTCGGTGAGCAGAGTCTCCATACGGGAACGAAAGTCTGCGATTCGTATTTTGTTGCACTCATCGTCAAGTGAGGGGTTGGCGTATGGAAGTAATGGCGCCATGGCGGCGTAAATGTGCTGGTAAGGACGGAGGGCTGGCGGGAAGTCGTCATGAGTAGCTCGCGGTGGCCATGATCCAGCACCTTCATCGTTGACCATTTTCATGAATGCAGAGTGAACATCATGGCGTATTCTTAGTGCTTTCAAGTCTTCTAGTCCGATCTCCGTTGAAGAGGATATGGAGTCGGACTGGAAAAAACGGCGGATAATCGCTACCAGCACCAGAATGGCCACAACGGCGACAGCGAGAATCATGATTGTTTCTGAGGAGGGGGGAGGGGATGTGAATGTCCACGTATTCACGGAGAAAATGCAAATAATGCCCACGACTTCACGTTGCAATGACGCCCTCTGTTTGTCATGGATTGTCGACAGCTACGTCGGGACTCCGCGAGAGCTCCTAGAAGAGAGGTTCAAGGAGCGTCAATGTGATAGAATTTCCCTAATTCAATAATTGTACCTAGATACTGTAAGTCGAAGCAAAGTAGCAAGATATCATCCACTTGTCAACAGATATTCAATATTTAAGATTTATTCATTAAAACGGGATGTACAGAATGTAGGTAAGCCCATTCATGGCGGTATCTCGGGCCTCAATAAGTGCAATACCGCGATGCCTGTACCGTTTCGCCCTCTCGTCTGCCTTGCTATCCCCTTGAGTACAAGGACTTTCCCATCGTGGGCATATTGAGCATGTTTGATTGGAGTCCGTGGATTTTCGCAAAGGATCGGCGGAATACGTTGACTAGCCTCTTTTGATTGGCGGGTCCACAATGAGGTTGTCTCCGATTCCCGTTGAGGCTCCCGACGGCCGAAGCTGACGGGGAGTTCCGGGTATTGGGGTAAGGTATCAATAAAGGATCACAGGCCATGTCATCTATCCCAGCTGCTCGGACATGAGTGGATCTAAAGTTGTCTGACCTAATAATTCAACCTCCTGCTGCCGAGTACCAACGGCTTTAGTATACGAGTCGCGCATTTTTCTGTGCCTCCTGCGCCTCCCTTAGGACAAGCGGTGTGATCCACCACGCGAGCCTCGTCGAGGATGGTAAGCGTGAAGTATGGGGCTGGCCGGATCTGCACGCCGCGTAACGTCGCCTCAGTGCGTGGCGGCTGATGTGAGGTCCCCACGAGCAACTTGAATTCTTTGGGATGAGTCCGAGGTGAAACTCTACTACTTCCTTTAATCCCTTATTCGTCGTATCACGAGCAGCCTGAATCCTTTGGAATGTAACCACCGTGAACCCCTACCACTTCCTTGAGTCCCTTATCCGGAGAGCCATGATGCGTAGATTGATAACGATGACACGATGAATCAAGTCAGAATTTAGTTGTCTAGGAACTCGCTGGTACAGATCCTTCGGAGCAGGTGACGAAACGTGTGAAGATTCCGAGCGCCGAGAAGGGTCCAAAGGTTCAAACGAAGTCAAGGTGTCTCCATTCGGAATACGCTGCAGATGACTTCCATCGGCTCGCTTGTTTTGCGGACTGCGATTCAGATCAAGAACTATCGTCCAAAAGTTCGCCCACTTTGCGCCTGGCTACCTAGTCCATGCTTTGGGAATCAAACCACAATGCGTCCTTTGGCCCGTCGAGCGTGTAGCTTGTCTCTTTCAACAAGACTTCAGACTCATGGTCACTGTCGTGGACTTCATACCAATGCTGTGGCAGCAGAAACTACCTCTCACCCCTCCGCCGGGTTCACGACTCTGAAGCCACTTACGGTGCCTCACATGACTGCTCCGACTATTGAACACTCAGTACAACAAAACCATGTTCGCAGTGTCCACGAGCAACTCCGAAGACATGGCATACTCAAGATCAGTCTGGGCCGCCCGGACCCTGACAGCCAGTATCTTGAACGACTCGTTGTCAGTCTGAATAAGCAATTCAACCATCAGCTCCCGATCACACACAGCGCCTCGCGCGGGTGGTTCTGGGACGTCCGGCCGGAAAGCGTCTCCTTCCAGACAGCTAACCACCGTGCAAGATCCGAGACAATGGATGAATTCCCCTGGCACACCGACTGCAGCTATGAGGAAATGGTACCACGGTACTTTGCTCTCCAGGTTCTGCAGCACGATCGGTTCGGTGGTGGCACTCTGTCGGCCATGAACATACAGCGGCTGAATCAGTCTCTGTCCCCATCTACCCAGGCATCGTTGATGCGACGAGAGTACAGGATCAACATCCCTAAGGAGTTTGTGAAGAACCCAGCGAAGCAGGAAATCGTAGGGAATCTGATGGCCTTTGACCAGGAGAGTCAGTCATGTATGATGCGTTTCAGAAGAGACATTGTGACCCCGTTGACGGAAGGGGCATCACAGGCACTCGAAGAGCTTGATTCGTGCTTGGCTCAGAAGGACACACCATCGACAGTACACCTCACGTCTGCTGCATTCCCTACGGGGACCATCATACTAATCGACAATCGTCGTTGGTTGCATGCTCGAAACAACATCAATGACCCAAAGCGTCACCTGCGTCGTCTTCGTTGGGACGCCGTCCCCTTTCCCAGTAATGACTCAGCGATTGGCTCGGAGTAAAGCAACAGAACGGCGTGGTTTTTTTTTTCTTTATCTTTTTTTCAGCAGCTTTAGGCAGAATAATGAAGCATTAGGATCCTCTATTAAGTCTGTGTTCATTTAATATCTGTTTGCATATTGCTGTTCGTAAGTGCCCAGGGTGAACTTACCTGATAATCGTTGTAGGGATCGTGCTGTCAGAGGAGGTTACCAATCGATCTTGTGGTTGGGCATTACGGTTCCCTACCCTAACCCTAACCATATTTCCCATCCGCCGTCCCGCTAGCACCCCAATCTCAGCAGAAATCCCCTGCTCCCGCCGGCTTACATTTAATATTTAAGTCTCCTTGTATTCTTACTAGGGGCTGAAAGTGGAAGAAATGACATTCTGACAGAAAACTTTGTCAGAAATCCCGGCCCTCGTTTCCGTTCGTTTACCATGGACGAGTCTACACCCCTCCTTCAGAACCAGTTGCATTCTCTGCCGCAAAAGCGGCTTCTGGTCATATTTCCAGCTCTGGCGCTCATACAATTTACATCCTTCCTTGACCAAACTTCCATATCCACGAGTCTACCCGCCATAGCATCTGCTCTCAACACCGGAGCCTCCATATCCTTAGTCGGCGCCTGTTTCCTCATCACCAGCACCAGCATCCAGCTGATCAATGGGAGACTATCAGACATCTGGGGCCGCAAGGCCTCGCTGGCCGCGGCCCTTGCGATAATGGGGGCAGGCAACCTTGTCTCGGGCTTTTGCGAGACGCCGCTCCAGTTATTCGCCGCCAGAGCATTCACCGGTCTTGGCGCTGGGGCCATCAACGCGCTCGTCCAGATTGCCATTGCGGACATCACGACGTTGGAGCAGCGTGGGTATTACTTCGGCATGGTTGGTGCCGCCACTGCGGTCGGCAATGGGCTTGGTCCTGTCATTGGGGGAGCTCTCACGCAGGCGGCTGGATGGCAGTGGGCCTTCTGGTTTGTCTGTCCCCTGTGCGCCATGGCCGTGTATTATCTCGTGTCGGTGTGGCCGACGTCTTCTTCCACCTATGCCAGGGGCCGGATCTGGGACAAGCTCAAGTTGATCGACTGGGCCGGAGCCCTTGCAAGTCTGTTCGGGATTGCCTTGTTCTTGGTGAGTTGATCTGAAGTACTGTTTATGCCTGGTATGCCTGACAGTATTGATAATCCGAGTTAGATTCCCATATCGCAAGGCGGAGCTACCATGTCTTGGACATCGCCGGCGACCATAGGCATGCTATGCACAGGAATCGTGCTGCTTGGTGTCTTTTTGATCGTCGAATTCCGCGTTGCAAAGTTGCCTCTGCTGCCAGCCCGACTATTCAGCTACGGCTATTCCACGAACATTCTGATTAGTATCAACATTCTTGTCGGCTGGATTTACTGGGGCAATTTGTTCATTCTGCCGTTATACTTTCAGAACGTCCGAGGTGCAAGCCCATCCCAGGCCGGGATTCTGCTCCTGCCCATGGTAATCGCTCACGGACTGACATCAGCTCTGACTGGCATCATCATATCCGCATGCGGACACTATAAACCCATCATCGTGACGGGAGCGGTCTGTTGGGGTTTAGCTGCGGCCGCAAAGTTGTTTTACGACCAGCAAACCCCAATTTGGGAGATGATGGTGGTTGGTATCCTGGATGGCGTGGGCGTTGGATGCTCTATGCAGCCTGGTAAGTGACTCCAGATTTGCTTTCGCTTCCAAAGTTCTGTGTTGGCTCACTATCAATTGTCCAGTCCTTGTTGGCCTTTTCGCGGGTTCGGATCCCGACGACCGAGCCGTTTTAACAGGCCTGCGGAATTTCTTGAGAGATATGGGAGGAGCGACCAGTACTACAGGTAGGTCTCTGAAATGGTGACATCTCACGAAGGCTGAGTCTAACAGCGCGCAGTTTCTGGCACTATCTTGAGCAACGTGCTATATTCTCAGTTGAAATCCAGTTTCGACAAGGAAACTATTGCCAAGATGATCTCATCAGCCTTCGCACTAGAAAATTTGAATCTTACTAGGGAGGAAAAGACATTGGTGTCTCAAGGGTACATGGAAGGGCTCCATGCGGTGTTCGCCTCTTTCGGTATACTCATTGTCATTCACGTCTGCGCATGTTTATGTATTCAGGATCATGGGTTGAAACGCGGGGGAAAACAACGGAACCAGGAGCAAGATTGACACCGCATGCCCTTCAAGTAGATCTAGGACTTCCTCACACACAAAAACTGTCCAAGCACGCAACCTCCTTGCCTCAACCGCTTCTCTTATTTCATATTTTGACTCATGTAATCCAAAGGCAGTATTGCGTCAGTTTCCATGCCGATGCTAAATACATGTAGGGTCGACTCCGACTCGGTTGTCTATTCCACGCCTAGACATGAAAATTGGCAGCTGAGCTAATGACGAGAAATGAAGGCACATAGCTGTGGGTTTAAGGTAGATTGATACAGATGATGTGGTTGCCATTCAATCTAATTTGGATTACAACAGTCTGATGTACCTATTCTCCCTTTTCTAAAAGTCTACCGTAGGCTGAATGATAGTTGTGGCCTGGAACATGTTTTCTCTTTCCCGTTCTTTCATCAAAAACATAGCAACCTTTCCTGGCTACGTGGGGAGGAGTATATACTAGAGTCAAGGTCATCAGTATGGTATACGCAGGATAAGTAGGGTTGTACTTCCGGCTTACAGTGAAGTGATACAGCAAAGTCGCTGCCTCTATTAGACATGCGATGTAACCCAAGGTCATCGGCCATGTATGCGACGTCGTTCTCGAAGTGAGTCCTCTCCGATATTATATTCAACGGTTGACTTTGTTTATGTTGTGGAAATGCATATCGAGTCTCTGTCAAGTTGCCTTTGAGGATCTTCATCAAACAGTGGGCGTTACCATGATCATGTACAGGGCTGCGTCTACCGGGGGACCACACGAGCACGAGCTACAGTGATGCACTCGTCAGCAACCGGGCAGAAGCGGCCTCATTTGGAATACAATAGACATACCAGATTGCTTTTACCGTTGCCTTCGTCAATCAGGTTCCTTGTATAATCCACAGCATTGTTTCCAAAGGCATACTTTGCCCAGTCACACTCCCGACTGTTGTAGAGCTTCATTGAACGCATCAGTAAAGCCACATTGACATCGTCTAACGTTAGGCCAGACGAGGGGCCCAAGGTCTCTGCCAAAGAGGCCACCAGCTTGTCAAATGGAGTGTGATCCTGTGATGCGCCAACATGAGGTATGCCGTGAAAATCCTCTGTAGGTAGAATCTCCATGGCCATGGTGACGGTGAATGATTGTCAACGACAAGGTGTTTGGTCGTTTCCGTGGTCCACTTTCTCAAACAGCTAACACAAAGTCGAATCGAATAGAATTGCTATTTTGCTGCCTCCAACTGCGGACTTGCTTCCTCCGGAACCTGGGTCGTGTCACTGAGTTGCCACGTTGCATTACTATCATGTCCAAGTGTTGCTGCGCCGTCACCAACGGCGTGAATCTCGTGGCCTGCACCAATAGGTCCGATACGCACACGAGAAGGATCACGATCTGCCTTGCCCTCGAATTTCCGCCTCCAGCCGGATGCCGGTCCTACACCGCTCTTCAGGTAAAGGCTTATCTCGTCTAAGCCTTTGAGGCTCATTCTGGATGCCTAGCTGTAAGAGGAATTATGAGCCGCGTCGTGACGTTGTTGATTATGCGGGTTGGTTGGTTGGACGTCTCACGGTGACGGGCACGAATGACTAGCTGGTGGAGACAAATTGCAATGTTGAAACCAAAGGCTATTGAATCCTTCGTTGCTGACTGCTACCCTACGATCCCAGCTGCGATACTCGCAGCGAATCGACGTCAACATCCCGGGCCAATTCCTCCACCTTAACTCCCTTGAATCTAAGTGATATATGATATTTTCCGACAGTCTCTGCTGGCGAGCCTCGGACTAAACAAATCCTTCGTTAGGGCAGCCATCAACCCAGCAAGAGCAGACGAATCGGAACGCCCTGCAGAGTCTAGATGGTCCGTAAGAGGGATTCGCCTCACTGGAAGGATTTTCGCTTCCAATTGCCTACTGCAAGCCTCGTCAGCCGCTCCGGCATCCGTGCATCACCGACGATCTTGCTTCCTGAAGTAAGTCCGAGATCCGTACATCACCGACAATCTTACTTCCCAAAATGGCAGGTAGGGGCTGGTGTGAGGTCGTCACGAGTAGTCCGAACGGCTTACTAGAGTGGATCGGATGCATGCTACAATATGAATTACCCCACCAAGTACTGATACTTGCTTCGATCAGGTACAGTACGTACAGCCCCGCTTAGGCGGTAACGGGGCCTTAACATATCGTTCTAACGAATACACGGTTAACCTATCCATTTCATATCCACGAACTCGTGAGTATGTGTTGGATTCATGTCCACGCTCAAAGCTCCTTACCTGACGTACTGGAGAATGTTCAGTGCAGGAAAGAACGCTGCGGACTCCCTGAGTTAAGTTGCACTGCGTCAGACAACTGGATCAGTAATAATTTCTGCTGCCCAGTCTCACGCTTGCCTCAGCATTCGTCCACTTCCATTACCAAGAGTCGTCAAGCATAAATTTCAGATTGCACACTCCTCCGCCAGGTTTTCGAGCACGGAGACGGCTTCTAGTTTCTAGTTGGCACAATGGCAGACTCTAAGGAGGGGAGCAGAACTCCAGACACCCTGAGAGCCACTGCCGCCCAGTCAGAGGTTACAACAGAGAAGACTCCGGCAGAAGAACGCAACAGCATTTCACACTCGTCACCTCGATCAGAGAAGCAAACTTCTGTGGTCGACAAAGAATTTGAATCCAACAGTTCGGCTAGTACCGAAAGCGCACCTGAAGACATCCAACCACAGACCAGACCTTGGTACAAAACGTCAAACCCCCTGCGTTGGGGCGGGATTCCACCTGTACCCGATGAGCGTGTCATATCGCCTGAGCACAAAGCTGGGATTTTTAGCCGCTTAACCTTCAACTGGGTCACGCCCTTGATGGTGGTGAGTCTGCACCCTGGGTCGAGAAGGTTTCGTTCGAGTCTATGCTAATCCATCTGTGTAGACTGGCTATAAACGACAACTTGACGAACGGGACATCTGGCAAGTGAACCCAGATAGAGCGGTTGATCCTCTGACCCAAAAGGTCAAAGAATCATTCCAGCGACGAGTGCAGGATGGAGTGAAAAGACCACTTCTTGGAGCCTTACGCGAGACTTTCAAGTCCGAGTTCTACCTCAGCGGCATTTACGCCTTGGTGTATTACTCGGTTCAGATCCTCACTCCTTTCACCCTCCGCTTTCTCATTCAGTTTGCCACGGATGCTTATGCAGCTCAATCAAATAATCATGTCGCTCCACCAATAGCACATGGCATCGGTCTTGTCCTTGGAATCATGGGGATGCAGATCATCCAAAGCGTCACTGCTAGCCAGTATTTTTACAAGGGCATGATGCTTGGCGGTCAGAGTCGTGGTGTGCTCACTGGCTTGATCTATGAGAAAGCCATGACAATCTCCAGCCGCGCCAAAGCAGGCGGAAATTCCGTTGCTACAACGCCGGCGCCCAATGATACAGAAAAGATCAAGCAAAAGGCGACTGCAAACATCATGACGTGGAGGAAGCGGAGAGACCGAAAGAAGAAGGATGAACTCGAGAATGGTGCTGGATGGACCAATGGACGCATCTCGACCCTCATGAGCATTGATACGAATCGTATCGACATGTTCTGCACGGCGCTGCACTCGCTCTGGGCCACACCGTTCGCGTGTATCATCTCTCTGGTGCTGCTTTTGATCAATTTGACGTACAGCGCTCTCACGGGCTTTGCGCTCCTCGCT
The DNA here is from genome assembly GCA_022225955.2 of Diaporthe eres. NCBI lineage: Eukaryota > Fungi > Ascomycota > Sordariomycetes > Diaporthales > Diaporthaceae > Diaporthe > Diaporthe eres. The sequence goes on along the minus strand of JAKJXM020000010.1, from coordinate 1,937,777 downwards.
CTCGGCGTACCTCTCTTCACCCTCGCCATTCGGAGTTTTGTTCATCGACGAAGGGCCATCAACAAGATTACGGATCAACGTATCTCGCTCACCCAAGAGATCATCCAATCGGTACGCTTCGTCAAATACTACGGCTGGGAGCCCGCCTTTCTCGACCGCCTGGAGCAGCTCCGTATGAAAGAGATACACAGCATCCAGGGCCTGCTGGCTGTTCGGAACGCTATCAACGCCATCAGCATGTCTCTTCCCATCTTCGCCTCCATGCTGTCCTTCATCACATACTCGCTAACAGGCAACGGGTTGGACCCAGCCAAGGTTTTCTCCTCGCTGGCCCTGTTCAACAGTCTGAGGCTCCCTCTGAATCTCCTGCCTCGCGCCCTTGGCGATGCCAGTGACGCATATTCCTCTGTGATGCGGATCGAGCACTTCTTGGTGCAAGAAGACAGGGAGGAGGACATGATCTGGGAACCGGAAGGAGAACATGCCATCGAGCTACGAAACGCAAGTTTCACGCGGGAGAAAACGCAGAGGCAGGAAAGCGAGGGTGTCGAAGATGTAGCGCAGGGGAAGACCAAGAAGTCAAAACCGGACCCTGAGAAATCCAGACGTATTCAATCCACGGTACCGTCCGATGGCCCCCCGGTCATGGATCAGCGGGAGCCCTTCCAGCTGCAGGACGTGGACTTCCAGGCTGGTCGCAACGAGTTGATTGCTGTCATCGGCGGTGTCGGTAGCGGCAAGAGCTCGCTGCTGGCTGCCATGGCCGGTTATATGCGCAAGACCGATGGGGACGCCATATTCGGCGCATCTCGAGCCTTTTGCCCCCAATACGCCTGGATCCAGAATACTTCGCTGCAGAACAATATCACTTTCGGGAAGGATCTAAATCAGGCTTGGTATGACAAGATCATCGATGCGTAAGTCTACCTATTGACCTGGCCCTACCTATTTTGGTACCCTCCTCTCGTTATACACGTGGCTGACGGCTCCAATAGCTGCGCGCTCCAGGCTGATATCGACATGCTTCCCGACGGCGACCAGACCGAGATCGGCGAGCGAGGTATCACCATCTCCGGGGGTCAAAAGCAGCGCCTCAATATCGCGAGAGCGATTTACTCAGACGCTGATATCATTTTGATGGATGATCCTCTCAGTGCTGTTGATGCTCACGTCGGCCGCCACATCTTTGACAAGGCTATCCTCGGCTTGCTAAAGGGCAAATGCATTATCTTGGTTACACATCAACTGTGGGTCCTAGATCGATGCGATCGCATTGTCTGGATGGACGACGGCAAGATCCAGGCCGTTGGTTCCTTTGAGAACTTGAAGGAGAACCACCAAACCTTCCAGACCCTGATGGAATCAAGCATGGCCCCGAAGGAGATGCAGGAGCCGGAAAATGCCGACCAACTCATCGAGGATCTCGACCCTGTCGAAGAAACTGTGGAAATCAAGAAGGCCAAGAAGGATAAGAAGGAAAAGAAAGCCACGCCGTTGATGCAGCAAGAGGACCAGGCCAAAGATTCAGTACCATGGTCTGTTTACGCCACCTACGTGCGCGCGTCTGGGACGCTCTGGAATTTGCCTCTTGTGCTGCTACTCTTGATAGCGTCACGAGGAGCCAATATCTCCACGAATCTCTGGCTCTCCTTCTGGACATCGGACAAGTTTGACCTCTCAACCGGTCTCTATATCGGCATCTACGCTGCCCTGGGCGGCGCTCAAGCAGTGATCCTCTTCGCGTTCTCGCTTGCGCTATCAGTCACGGCGACGAATGCTAGCAAGACCATGTTCCGGCAGGCGATGACGCGAGTTCTGCGGGCGCCCATATCGTTCTTTGACACAACACCTCTCGGGCGCATCATCAACCGCTTTTCAAGTGATGTTGACATTATGGACAACCAAAGCGCCGACAACTTCCGCATGTTTTTCATAACCGTCAGCTACGCCGGTGCCGTCTTCATCCTCATCATAGCGTACTTCTACTATTTCGCTATCGCCCTGGTCCCTTTCTATATCCTCTATGTTGGGGCCGCATCATACTACCGTTCGTCGGCCCGTACGGTTAAGCGTTACGAGTCGGTTCTACGGTCCAAAGTGGTATCCAGGTTCATCGAGGGGCTCAGCGGTGTGGCCACTATACAGGCTTATGGTCTCAAAGATCAGTTTGTCCACGAGCTTCGTGCGTCGATTGATTCGATGAATGCTGCCTACTATATTACCATGGCTAATCAGCGGTGGCTCACTATGCGACTCGATGCTGCCGGCAACGTGCTCGTCTTTGTCGTTGGCATTCTTGTGGTCACGTCTCGATTCAGTGTAAACCCCTCAATCAGCGGACTCGTACTGAGCTATATCCTCTCCGTGGTTCAGATGCTTCAATTCTCGATCCGTCAACTATCAGAAGTGGACAAGGGTATCAATGCAGTTGAACGCCTGCGATACTTTGGCGAGGAGCTTGAGGAAGAAGCTCCCGCCCATATCATGGACATGCCTGAAAGTTGGCCCGACAGGGGAGAGATTGTTCTTAAGAACGTCAAAATGCGATATCGCAAGAACCTACCTCTCGTCTTGCAGGACCTGTCTATACACATCAACGGCGGTGAGCGTATGGGCATCATCGGCCGCACTGGTGCGGGCAAGTCGTCAATTATCAGTGTCCTATTTAGACTCGTGGAAATATCCGGGGGCTCGATTGCCATTGACGGTATCGATATTTCTCGGATTGGACTTCAAGATCTACGATCGCGATTGACTATCGTTCCGCAAGATCCCATGCTGTTCCAGGGCACTGTCCGCAGCAACCTGAACCCATTTTCTAAGCGCACGGATATGGAACTTTGGGATGCTCTGCGGCGGACGGGGCTGGCCCACCAAGAAGATGACAAGTCAGAAGGCCGCCAAGCCAACGATGCACGAATCCATCTCGACAGCATTGTCGAGGAAGACGGGCTGAATTTCTCACTCGGCCAGCGTCAGCTGATGGCCCTGTCAAGGGCCCTGGTGCGTGATTCTCGGATCATCATATACGACGAGGCCACCTCAAGCGTGGACATGGAGACAGATGAGAAGATACAAGTCACAATGGCCGCCGGCTTTCGTGGCAAGACGGTACTTTGCATCGCACACCGTCTCCGAACCATCATAGGGTATGATCGGATCTGCGTCGTGGATGGTGGGCAGATCGCAGAGCTGGACACGCCTGCGAGCCTCTTTGCCAAGGAGGGCGGCATCTTTCGGGGAATGTGTGACCGCAGCGGCATCCAGCTCGAGGATATCAAAGCTTCCAGGGATACCATCACAGCCTTTGGTGAGGTTAACGGGCGCTAGTTTTCTACCTTGTGGGCACATGCAACATTGAAATCAGTATCCAGGGAACTATGAACCAGTTTACTAGATGAGTCAGGTCAAGAACATGACGAGCCCTATTGTGAATTTTTTTGAGATGTAACTATGTACTTGCCAGTCTCTGAGATATAGAGAAAGCTACCATGAACTCGTGTGTATATATGGGTGCTCGTCAAGCGGCCATTTTGTACCTAGAAGGGGTTAGGCACGGCAATAAGGTAAATGAATTCATAGATAATTAATAACTTAAATATCTATATAGTTATAATTTCTCACCCTACTTATAAGCACCTAAAGTAATATATAAAATTTATATTATTTATATCTTATAATAACCTAGCTTATTAATAATTTTAAATACCTTATAAAAATTAATTTTACTCTCTAAATTTATATTTAAAAGATAAATAACCTTTAATATCTTATATATTATAAAAAGGATTATTATCCTTTAAGTTCACATTAAAATTATCTTTAAAATTAATATAAATATTAATTTAATAATTTAATTCAATGGGGTTAATAGATTAGTTTATACTAGATCCTGCATAAATAGGGCAATAGTTATAAGATATATATTTATGCTTCCTGAAGATGTATTTACGCTAAGGCTTCCGCTTCTATAATACTCGCGGGTCGTAAGAGGCCTTGCTCTTTTATTTAACTGAAGATAGGTAAGGCATTAAGTTACTGCTTTTTAATAAATTAATGGGCTGATCTTCTTTTATTTGCGGGATTTTACACCTATTATTATTACTATTATATATATTATTATTTATAGCAGTATAATTCTTATAATAACTTAGCTAAGCAATTATAGCTAATAAGAATAAGTTTCCTTTAATATTCCTAAGGTTTAAAATATCCTATTATTTCCTTCTTAGAGATTCCTTAATATTCTAATAAAAGGTTTTAAAATTTTATTTCTTATTTCTATAAATTAATAATATATTATTTATATAAGACCTAATGATATGAATCAGCCAACGCCTACTTATACTACTAAGGTTGTAACATAGGCAATATCAATAGCCCTAGCTAGGCCTTGAGAATGGCCTCAAACCCTGGGAGCATGAGTCAAAATGACAGGGTGGGTAACAGCGTGTTTTCCACACACAGTGGCAGCTGCGAGTGCTCGATGCCTAGAGAATGCGCCTCTCATCGGTGACTGTGAATGTGCACAACTGTGAGTCGTTCGGCCCCGCCAACGTCGCATCGCATCCGATGATTTGAGTTGTTGGCTCGTTGGTTCTAGCGCGAGCCAATTGGGAACGCCGTCGCGCCGTCATCGCGCCGTGGAAAGCGGCTGAAATGCGGTGCAGTGGCTGCACGTTGGAGCCTGGGATCTCAGGTCTCATCGGGCCCCACTGGCAGGGATTCAGTACTTGTGGGTGTCTGTCAATACCCACGACCACACGAGCGCTTCCACCCTTCACCCATCCATCCACCCACCCACACAAGTAAACCGACCGGCCACGCTTTCTTCCTCTTTTGCACTCTCACAATGCGATTAATTGCCCACCTGGTATCCCCTACAGCAAGAACATCCTTTTCGAGAACCATGTCATCTCTTGCCCCTGGACACCTTCTCCAAGGTGCCAAATGGGGCTACCGCATAACAGATGCAATTAAAGGTGATGATACACACGCATCCGCCGTCTTCAAAGCCAGGGTTGTCCCACGGGTGAATGGCCCCGATGCACCACAATGGTTTGTTGCATTCCAGCGACTGTATCTCAGCATTGAAACTGATCCATCCAACCAGGGCTATCATCAAGGAAGCTTTGCCTGGCGATAAGATCGCTTCGGAGAATCTCAAGCGTGAATGTCGAAGTTACCGCCTGCCTGGTGTCGCATCGGCGACATGCTTCCGGCAACTGTACGATGTGATTGACAACCACACCATCGCTTTGGAGTGGCTAGACTCCACCCTTGTGGATGTGAAGTACCAGCCCAACAGGCGCACCTATGCCATCATCAAGGCGGTTGTGAAGGAAACCTTGACCAGTTGCGTCGTTCTCGACCGCCAACAATACGTCAATACAGGTAAAATCTCCGACTCTGCTTAATGATAATTTGCTGACCAACAAAGATCATAAGCCTGCTAATATCCTACTTTCTGGCATCGACAGTGGCTGTATCACTGTCAAAGTAGGAGACCTGGGACTCGGTATGCAGCCACCGCTAAGCAAGGTCAAATTTCTCTACTAACAGGTTTGTAGTTGTTCCGGATGGCTCTCTTTACAACGCTCAACCTTACGCTATGCGTGCTCCTGAGGTCTTCTTGGGCCAGCCATGCACTAAGCTATCGCAGGTATGGGCTGTTGCCGCACTGTTGCTTTGCTGGATCAAGCCTGGCGTCTTGGGGGCATGGGACAGCCCACATCCTCTCATCAACGACGCTTGGTGTATGGCAAAGCTCAGACGGCTCTTCCCCGAGTGGCACATCCCTAGCCCTGAACAAGTTGAGCGACCGACTCTTAAATCTGCAGTCGAATCTGCAGTACTTTTGAGTGAGGATGAGGAAGGTCCGCAATGGATTGCGCCTTTCGCAGAAGAGACTCAAAAACTCAAGATACCGGACCAGTTAAGAGACCTTCTTCGCCTCATGTTGGTGGTCGATCCGTGCCAAAGGCCATCCGCCTCGGCTGTACTCGAGTCTAAGGAGTTCAAAGCATTCCAGATGTTGAGATCTAATTGATCTGGAAGATAGCATCTGAGTCGCATAAATCTTTTACACGTGTCCATTGACGTCTTCTGTGTTCCAGCCATGTGCCAATGCGTTTAAGCTCTGGAACTGTCATCTTCCCATGCACTCCGCCCGAGAGGAAGGCTCTAACCGTACTGGCGCCACATCCCGGGCTTGAGTTTCATCTTCGTACCCTCGATAGCATATCACTCCTGATACAACGACAACTTGACGGGTTGCTCTCCCGATTTCGGAATAAGTGCTTCCAGCCAAAAAGCCGTCATATTTCGATCTCAAAATCTTCTGGTCTCAGGGGTGGTGGTGACCCACTCAAAGTATCTAGCTTGCTAGCTCGCTATGTGTGAAGCCTGAGAGCGATGAACTTGAACAAGATCCGCGACGACATGGATCGGTCATCGAATTTTGCAAGGAGTCTGCGGGTTCACTGAACAGGCAGCTGTTCAGTCAATGAGCAGGATATTGGTTGACAACAGTCATGAGTAATGAAGGCTCCAGCTTATTGTGGTAGCTGCCGCTGATTAGCCCCAACAACACAAGGCGCTCGCGTATGTGTTGGTCCAATGTAGCACTGGGCCCGCAGGAGAGGATGATTGACGACCAATGTTAGTCTGCCTTGCCCATTTAGACCCTCTCGATTTAGCGCCCGGCATACTCATAGCATGGATGTCAAAGGGCCAGACCACTTCGAAACTCTCTTTTCCGAGTCGAACTGAATCCATCATCCCTGGGGGCGTCCACTTCAGCGCCAAGGTCCAGGCAGCAACTATTCAATTTTTGGAACCGCGAAAGAATCGAAAGTTTGACTATAATGATCAGAATAACTTGCTAGAAGTAATCTAGTCCTGGGAATTGATGTATATGCCCCCGAAGAATTTCTGTTCCTTACTCGTGATCCTATCGCTTTTGATATTAGGGTCGTGGCACAAGTATACTGGGATCTCACATCAAACTGGGAGGTTCGATCTGAACGCGAAGGTTTTGTGCTCAGGACCAACACGTGCATACAAGAATCTAATGAGACTTGGAGGGTGTTGCCCCAGTTCTGCTGCAACAGCATCTCAGTACACCAACAACCAACAACTTACAAATGCCAATCATAAACTGTCTACGCCTCAATTAGGTAGTAATGGAGGATATTATTGGAATGGAAATGGGAAGCTGGAAGCGCCATTGGACATCATAAGGGGACTGATCAGGTATATAAAGGGTCCTGTAACTCGTTCTCAAGCATTTCTGCGTTCATTCTCCAAAAGCTCTTCTCATCTTTTTGTTGCGCTTGCCATCTTATCTTGAAACGTTTGCCCAATCTACCTTCAAACTTTTCGCAGTCAAACCCAACATGTCTCTCATTGGTCAGGTCTTTAACAAGGCCCTCCAGAAGAACATTTCGGTCTACATCTCGGAGTCTGGAGAAGGCTACAAGCGCCTTACTGGCGCCATCGGCTCAACTGTTAAAAGCGCAGCTCTCTCCAAGGTCAAGGAGCGTTTCGAGGACGGTAGCCTATTTCGAGAGGAGGATATGAGGTTGATGGAGCGAGTCACCATCACGAACATGTCTCATCAGAGCCCAGGCGACCCGAGCGCTCACTATTCCGTTCAGGGTGAGACATCGGCCGGTGACAAGGTCAAGGGTGGACATGTGACCGAAGATGTGTCCAGCCAGACTGTAAGTAACGAATGATCCATTACACACAGACCTACAGCTAATCGAACTTCCAGCAAGCTCAATAAGCCATCACATTTTGGGCTCGGGAAGCCATCTTCGCTCTCTGGTGGTGGCTGTCTTCTTTGGTCGATGTGGAGAAATACCTTTTGGTTCGCTGTTTCTTGTGTCTGCGTGGTCATTTGTTCTCATATGGCAATTTCTCATAACTTGGCAAGAACGTTGTATTTAGATGGAGGACTGGGGTAAGGCTCAGCGTGGAAGCTTCTTGAAAATACAACGCATTTGCATTGTCTCCTTATTCCTATCATAGAGACCTAATGAGAAATCAGAGTAGAAAGAGACGATAGAAACAATATCACAGGTTTAGGCACATCTAGTAGAGCAACATAGCCACTAACGCCACCTCATTCATGGTGTTCCATCAATGGAACTTTTTATTCATGAGGGGTAAGACGGTATGTGAGAGACGGGTGGTTGTTTCGCACAAGCAGAGGAAATACGCTGGTATTTACACTCCAAAAGAAAGCCTTTGCCCTTATCTCATGATCAGGGTGGGATAGAAATTGTCTACCTCTCGATCGGATTCCTGAGTTCACTCGAAAACTCCAATTGAACATCGTATACACTTGCACCGAATATTGTCGCAGCAGTTACTTAATGAATGACTTGGGCCTCTCATCATCAGGAACAAACATGCCTGCAGTTTTAATTGGACGGTACATCTTCAACAGCTCACGACATGCAGTGAATCAGTTTGCAGCATTGGGGGCAAGCTTTTGTGTGAATTAATCATAATGTATTCAGCAAGGCTCATTATGCGAGACTCCAACTCCAAAAGTTGAACCCCGCGTCCTCATGCTATTGTATCAATGCAAATGCCACTTCACAGCCCCCTGGTCAAAAGAAGACCAGATTCTAGTAGCGCCTGCGGCGGATCTTCTTGGTCTGCGTGGCAGCGGTGGTCGCGTTGGCGGCCAGGCCCTTGACACCGTCCTGCATAGCCTGGAGGAGGGACCAGTCGTTGCTGTCCTCGGCCAGGGACCAGGCCATGACGCCGCCCAGGCCCTTGGCGGCGACGATGTCGGTGAACTTCTGGGTGACGAGCTCGGGGGTGTCGTAGGTCCAGAAGAGCCCCGCCTCGGCGTCGACGTACCACTGGCCGCCGTTCTCGGTGTCGGTCTGGCCGTTGGTGAGCGCGTCGGCAAAGGACTGCGCCGTGGTCTTCTTGTCGCCGTCGGTGCAGGTTCCGTACTGGCCCTGGCAGCCGGTTCCACAGTGGCCGGTGGTGTCGCCGCAGAACCCGTACTGGGAGCAGCAGGCCCCGCCGGTAGCGGTGCCAGTGCACTGGAACGTGGTGCCGGTGCCGCAGGATCCGTCGGTGGAGGAGGTCAGGGTGCTGGGGTCGACCGTGACGGGGAAGGAAGAGGCCTCGAAGGTCACGGCGCCAGAGGTGCCGGTGTCCTGGCCCTGGGCGTCCTCGGCCAGGGCAAGAGGGCAGCCGATGGGCTCGGTGCAGGTGGTGTTGGCGGCGAGGGTGAAGTACTTGGCGTAGAAGGCGATTCCGAGGTTCAGCTTGGAGGGGGCGAAGCCGCGGTCAATGTAGGCCTGGATGGCGTTGATGGAGCCCTGGATGTCGGTGTGGTGCTTGGTGTAGTTGTCGCGGCGGTTGAGCAGATCGTACGTCATGACGTTGACGACGTCGACAGCGCTGTCGATCAGGGGAACGGACTCGGCAGTGAAGGCGATCATGTCGCGCTCGAGGCCGGGCACGGCGATGGACAGCTCCCTGCCGCCGATAGCCTGCTTGATAGAGCCGAGCAGCTGAGGGAAGGTCTCGATCTCGGAGACGAGGTCCGAGTTGGGGACCTGCTTGTAGTCGTAGCCGTTGCCAGCAGGGTACTCGTAGTCGATGTCGATGCAGTCGAAGCCGTGAGTATCCATGATGGAGGCAATGTTGCTGGCGTACAGGGAGCGGGACTCCTCGGTGGCGAGGCCCAGGCGGAAGCCCTCAGTGTCGCCCCAACCTCCGATGGCCAGGCACACCTGGGTGCCGTTGTCGAACATGGGTCGGATGTCAGACAGGGGCATGAACGGGGTGTAGGTGCCCACGGGGTCGGAGGCGAAGATAGACGAGTTGGCAAAGGCCGTGATGACATGAGTGATGCCGGCAGTTAGCGTCTTGTTGGGCAGGACTGCTGTGTGGTACCTGTGTCCTCGTGTCAGCATCATAGACATCACTACTAGGTGTATTTCGATTGCTGTTGGGCTTACTGGTCAAAGTAGAGGGCGTAACGAGGAGCAGCAGCGGCCGCGGCACCAACGGCGCCCAGCCCGGCGCCCAGAGTTGATGGGCAAACCATGGTGGAGGTGAAGTGAAAGTGAGATGAGAAGAAAGAGTGGACGACTCAGTGGACAGCAGCAATGCTCGCTCGACTGGTCTGTTGCAGTATAAAAAGGACACCTTAAAGAGGGAAAGAATGAGTTGGTGGTAAGCCTGTGATGGGACGAGCGAGTTCCCGAGGAAGGAGGCGCGAACTCAGAGGGTTATTAAATGAGAAGTGACGAGGCCGTTGACGGCGGGTTGAGTTGTATGCCCCATGCCTGCATGTCATCCGGGGCCCTGACTAGCGCTTGGGAGTGGGAAGGACCGGCGATCTTGGATCCTACCTCAGGGGTTTGCTTGCCTACCGATCCTTGCCGCCCGCCCGTTTGTGTTTGTTGGCTGCTTGCTGAGCCGCAGAGGAATAGGATTTAGAATTATTACGGGGTTAGACCACCTTGTCACTGCGAGTCTGGTGTGCGGTACTCCTGTTGGCCGTTTGGTGGCGCAACATGGACTACCCCTGGGTGCGACCACTGCATGTACTCCGTACGTTTTTACTGCAAAAGAAGGAAAAGGAAAAAGAAACTCTGGGCAGAATGGGGCCCAACTAAAATGGACCAAACAGTTTTTTGCGACAAAACGTCGGTTTCTCCAAAAATGAAAAAATTTCTTACTAGACTTACCCCACCTTTACACCCCACTAAGCCAGAACGCCTTAACCCTTACCCTAACCCTTGCCCTAACCCTTGCCCTAACCCTTTCCTTAATCTTAATTTTAATTTTTTTAAAAAGATTTTTTAAAAAAAATATAATAAATATAATAAATATAATAAATATAATAAATATAATAAATATAATAAATATAATAAATATAATAAATATAATAAATATAATAAATATAATAAATATAATAAATATAATAAATATAATAAATATAATAAATATAATAAATATAATAAATATAATAAATATAATAAATATAATAAATATAATAAATATTAAATATTTTTAAAATATATTTTTAAATTTTAAATTTAAATTATTATTTAAAAATATTTATTTATTATATTTAATATTTATTTTTATATTAATTATAAATATATTTATTTAATATAATATATATATTTAATATAATATTTATATATAAAGATTATTTATATTTTTTAAATTCTTTTATTAAATTAAAATAAAAAATAATATAAATTATAAATAATTATAATTAAATTTATTATATATAATTTTAAATAATAATTATTTAATTTATTTTTATAAATTAATATTATATTAAAATTAATTAATTTATATTAAAACTTTTAATATTAAATTATATTTTTTTATATTAATATTATTAATAAACTATTAAATTTAATATTAAATTAAATTTTATTATAAATAAAGTTATTTTAATTTAATTTAATATTATTAAATATTATATTTAAATACTTTTAAATATAAATTATTTAAAATAAATAATATTAAGTTATTATTTTTTAAAAAGATTTATTTTCATTTTTATAAATATATAATAATTATAATTTTATTTTTTTATATTATAAAATTATTTAAAAATAATTATTTATTTAAAATCTTTTAAAAATAATACTTAATTTATTAAATTAATATAAAAATTAAAATTATTTATAAAATAATTTAATTTAATATATATAATTATTAATTATTAAATATATTTATAATTAATATTAAAATAAATAATTTAATAAAATAAATAATTTAATAAAATAAATATATTTTATTATATAAATAAAATAAATTAATAAAATTAATATAAATAATTATAAAAATAAATATTAAATATAATAAATAAGTTTTTTAAAATAAAACTAGTTTTAAATAATAATTTAAATTTAATATTTTTTAAAATAATTAATATATTTATTATTATATTTAAAAGTTATAACTTTTATTTTAAAAATATTAAGTTATTTATAAATATTAAAAAGAAATTTATAAATAAAAAGATAAATAATAAAAACTTAAAAGAATTAATTAAAAAGAATTAATAAAATATTAAGTTTTATTATAAATAATTAATAAAATAATTATAATTTAATAAATATAATTTATAAAATATAATTATAAATCTTTAATTATTTTTATATTTAAAAGAAAATAATATATTTATATATAATATTTTAATAATAATATTATTATAAATTAATATAATTTAATATTAAAGTATTTATTATAATATTTATTTATTAAATATTAAATAATTATTATTTAAAGTTATATATAATAAATTTAAATATAATAATAATTATATTTTATTATATTTTATTTTATTTATATAATTATTATAATTTTAATTTAATAATTAAAAAAGTTTAAAAATATATAAATAAATAATAAATAATATTTAAATATTTAATAAATAATATTTTAATATATTAAAATATATTAATATTATATTAGTTTTATATTTTATATTAATAAATATAAAATAAATATTTAAAAAATAATTTAAATAAAAATATATTATTATTTTTATAATATAATATAAGTTTAATTTAATTTATATATATATATATATATATATATATTATAATTATTTATTATTAATATTTAATTTTAAATTATTTTATTTTTTAATATAATTATTTAAAATATTAAAAATATAAATAAAATATTTTTAATAATATTAATATTATTTTATATTTATTAAAATATTAAATAAAATTTATGTTAAATAAAAGTTTTTAATTCTTATTATATATATTAATATATATATATAATAATTAATAATATAATTATTATAATTTAAAATAATTATTTTAATATTTAATATTAAATTTAATATTATATAAAATTAATTAAAAAAAGTTATATTTTATATATTAAAATATTATAAAATAAATATTTATAATTTGTTTAAAATATTATAATAATTAATTAATTTAATTATATATTATATAAAATAATATATATATATATTATAATAATATAGCTTTTATATATTATTAAAAATAATTAATAAATTAATTAATTATTATAATATTTTAAAAAAATTATAAGTTTATTAATAATAATTTTAAATATATTTTAATTAATTATTTATTTATTTATTTATTTATTTATTTATTTATTTATTTATTTATTTATTTATTTATTTATTTATTTATTTATTTATTTATTTATTTATTTATTTATTTATTTATTTATTTATTTATTTATTTATTTATTTATTTATTTATTTATTTATTTATTTATTTATTTATTTATTTATTTATTTATTTATTTATTTATTTATTTATTTATTTATTTATTTATTTATTTATTTATTTATTTATTTATTTATTTATTTATTTATTTATTTATTTATTTATTTATTTATTTATTTATTTATTTATTTATTTATTTATTTATTATTTATAATAAAGTATAATTTAAAATAAGCTATAATTTAATATAAAATATAGTTTAGGTGGGGTAGGTTTAATGTAAAGTGCAGTTTAGGTAGGGTAGGTCTAGTGGGAAATTTATACATTTTGGAGAAAATTTGGAGAAACGACGTTTTGTCGCAAAAAACGACTTGGTCCAGTGTACCCAACCGGGACCTGCATGGCCGAATGAGGATTAGTCGCTGGCAGTGCCACTCCATGCCTGAACCTTATTGTCGGGTTTGTAGGGCAGGCGGGAATAATGACCAGCCCGAGCCCCTGGATGTCGGACAAGGCCGTCCCCAACTGACAAGGTTAACCCTCTGCTTTAAGCTCGACCCAGTCCCAGTTCACGGATGCAAGATTCAATGCTTCACTTGAAGAGAGTTCGCGTATTTTTGGCGCGCATGTGTGCAACCTCTCGTGTGGAATGCCCTCATTCGTTTAATGTTTGCCCCATCTCCGAGACATTTGTGTGTAAATGCCCGTTGACACTCCTTTGCCACTGCACTGCACCTGGAAACCGTAGGCGCCAGGGCATTGAATTTGCCCGGCGCGCTTGCTAGGCAATCATCCACCCCCACTGTTGTACTACGTCCGAGACTGCCGAGTACAACGGCTGGTTAACAGTAGTTCATGCGCTATGGTTGACTGCAGCACTGCCTAGCTCTCTCCAGGTACGTACAGTTCCCCAGACGCCAACTCCAGATTCTGCAGGCAGGCTGAGCTCAGGGGCACACCCAATCGATCAAACCACAATCGGCTGTCGGTTTGGCAGCTCGGGCCAGGGTTTTGACTCAAGGTTCTGGGCGATTCCATTTCTGGAGTCCCGCTTCCACGCGGACCTCTGCCTCTCGGACGCCAAGTTTGACTAAGGACCAAGATGGGGTGGGCCGCCGTTCATCTTCCTCAAAATGAAACAGCAGCAAAGAGTCAGTATCTTCATAAAATAGACTCTCGCTTATTGCGCGTCATTCCGGCGCACCGTAACAGCTACTTGGCGACCCTCAACCAAAGGGGACTCTTCGACGGGAGCGGGGCGGGCGGGCGAAGTTGTTCATCCGATCAAGCAAACTTTGGTCAGTGCATTGTCAAGAGCCAGAAACATGATAAACAAACAGGTTCCCTCTGCGGCCGGCGGCCACTGCCTACTGGCTACCGCCCGCTTTGTAAACTCTATGTCAGGTTATATTTCGGCCGAGGCATATTTCTGCTTGACAGCTTGTACAGAGACTGCACGTGTCCGTCCGTCACCAATGGATCTCCCGAAGTTTTCCCTGGAACATCACTGGCACTGTTTATCAAGTCCATGAAGTCCTTGTATAGGCCATACTTTGTTTTCAGACTCTATGGCAGGACCATCACGAGCCTGGCGATTCAAGCGCCGTTCTAAATTGACTGTTTTCTTTTGTGGAAACTCACGGAGACTACAATTTCCCAACATCCAAAAGAGACGGCACCAGCTGATGCAAGGCAAAGTAACCCCACCGGATACTAATATTACACAAAAGGCTATTTGGAGTTGCCATAGGTAACACCTGACAGTTTTGTCTTGTATACGAATGATTATGAGCCATAGCATTGCCGCTCCCGTACGTACGCCTTGGTATAGTATTGGCATCCCAACCTCGAGATATGACGATGGCATTTGATATTTCCCTTTAGGCCCTGAGCGTGACAGAGTCTCCTCTGCGATCTGTGAGATGCTCAATTGACTAAGGCTCAGTGACTGCTCGGTGACCACACAGACCCTCCCATCTGGTGAACCTTCGTCCCCCGCATGCACGTCTGGCCTCCGATTCTGTGCCCTGAAACGTCCAAATGTGGAAAGGGAAGTAGCTTTATCAAAATGTTTCAAACTCAAACTTGGCCGCATCGTTTTCGACGTGACAGTGGGATTTCTCTGCTCAAGGTAGCGAGCTTATGCCCGTCGAAATCCAACCCACGGCGGAGGCCCTCCTACCGGTTGTTGGCATATTGGATGTACTAGGTACACGGAACGGTGATTCACTGGCTGCATGTGCAAGGTACCAGACAGTTTCTCTCGTCGGGTATCCTCCACAAGCAGTGCAGGCAAGAGGATCGCGGTGACGAGGAAGGGCTAGAGGGGAATTCGGACGACGACATAGAAGCGCCCACAGCCAGCCGGCGCCCCGGGGCAGAGAAACTCGGCAAGTTGATTCGTATCATGCCGCGATGCGTGCCAACATCAATTGACCGGTAAAATCAGGGTACCAGTTGAATTGCCGATTGGCTGCAGTACACGGGCAACACAATACCGCAGCGCAATAAAAATCAGCTGCATACACTACACCTAGCTGGAGAGCTTGGAAATATCCATTACGCCCGGTTCCTCAACTTGTCATGTGATCTCTATGTCACACAACCAGAGGAAAGAAGAGATATGTATAGTATCATGTATAGTATCATGTATAGTATCATGTATAGTATCATGTATAGTATCATGTATAGTATCATGTATAGTATCATGTATAGTATCATGTATAGTATCATGTATAGTATCATGTATAGTATCACGACATCTGGACCAAGCTGCACCGCACAATATAGTTACGTACAAAGTGCTCTGCTAACACAGAATTCTACAGACATCTTACCATGCAAGACGAGGCTAAATTGCTTGGGTAGGAGATGGCAGCCCTTGTCTTATTCCAAGTGAGTGTGCTCGGAGATCATCCACAACACTTGCATCAAATGATACATGATCGTCTGGCGATAGCGAAGACGCAAGCGCAATGCAGCCACGGCTGCTAAGCGCGAACAGTCGAGTCCTGGTCGCGTACCGGCCTATCATCCCTGGAACTAGTTGCATACTGCGGATCACGCTCGAAGTCCTCAACCCGGTTGATGAGTGTGTCGCCGATTCATTCCAGGATTTCTGCAGGCATTCGATGCTAGACCATGATGATAGCTGCCCTCAGGTGTAATCCGGGTTTGTGACCGTTCACAGCATGCACTATGCGTTCAGAACATGACAAACACGAATGAACTGGCTCAAGACTTCGCAATTGGTTGATCATTGATTCTATTGTACAGAAGAATCAAGACCACGGACAGCAAGTTTCCAAGCTGCCACATGGTTCAAGACCCTCGGCTCCTCCCAATCCATCGCACATCTATCGCTATGCAGGTCTCGACGCCCCGAAGAAGGGGACACCGATGTATATATATACAACGAATGGGGCCACGCATAAAGCAGCAGCCACAAGTATTCACACAACACGAACAAGCAACTCGTCCCCAAAAGATCACCTAGTAGAAGGGACTTAAGCCATCAGTTTCATGCCGCGCTTCTTGTTGGAGCGCTTCTTGGAGCAGCTGGACCCGTCAGCGGCATCGGTGGGCTGGGCAGCGGCGGCGTTGCCCGAGACACCAGCGGCGCCGGTGGCAGTGGGGCGAGCAGAGGAAGCACCGGTGGCGGTGGCAGCGGGCGCGCCGGTGGCGGCAGGGGCACCGGTAGCCGAGGCGGAACCGGAGCCGGAGCCGGAAGAGGCAGAGGCACCGGCACCGTCGTCGTTGGTGCAGTCGCCGTCAGAGGTCTGGTCGGCGAAGTTGGCGGTGTGGTCGATGCAGGCGTTGGGCCAGGTGACGGGGCCGGGGGCATCGTAGCTGGTCGGGGCCGGGTAGTACAGGTTGATGACGATGCCGTCCTCGGTGCCGTCGTAGACGCCCGGGATCTTGACGGTGGGGGACGGGGAGCCGGCGCCGGAGCCGGAGACGGTCAGCTGGGCGCAGCCGATGTAGAACTGGGCGCCGCCCTTCTCCTGGGCGCCGTGCAGGGCGATGTGCTCGCCGCGCATCAGGTAGTCGCCGGCGGGGAGGTCCTCGGGCAGGGTGAAGGTGAAGTTGTTGATGCCGCCGTTGACGGAGGTGGCCCACTGCAGGCCCTCGGCGGTGATGCTCGAGGTGGTCAGCTCGTAGACCTTGAACCAGTCGCCGTCGCCCTTGTAGGCGGCCGCCTCGCCGGTGGCCTTGGACATGTAGACGGACAGGGGACCCGGGTGGCCGAGGTTGCTGTTGATGGTGAAGCCGACAGAGTCACCGGCGGCGACAGCCTGGGTCTTGGTCTTGGCCATGATGTCGGCGTCCAGGCCACCCTGGTTGCAGATGAAGTCGTCCGAGGTCACATCGGTGATGGGCGAGTTGGAGTTGGTCGTCTGGCGCACGAACTCGTAAGGCTCGGTGACCTTGTCGTTGTGGATCAGGGCCTCAAAGTTGTAGTGGGCAGCAGCGGTGGCCGCGAAGGCCGCAACACCAGCGAATGTGGAACGCATTTTGGCTTGGTAGGTTGTTTTGTTTGGTGGGGACGAAAAGAGTCGGGAGATGAAACTTTTTGTTGTGATTGAAGGAATCGAGATTGTTTACCACCAGGGTTGAAAGAATGAATGAGCCGAAATGGGCGAAAGAATGGCGCAAGCGACAGCTGCGGTGATGAAGATCAGAAGACGAAGACTTGAAGGTGAGATGAACTGCCAGAACAATCAGGAGACCCGGAGAGGCGTGCGACGATGCAATGCTTTATACCATGCTGTGCCAGTCCCAGACCGGTGGCCAGGCTCCGCTCGCTCCGTCGCTTAACACCCCTATGCGCCGTAGTGGCTCTCCTCTCCTCCGTTCATCAGCCTCGGGAATATAATTCCATCATGGGTCTTTCCTCGCCCCCTTGGACTGCCCTGACTGAGCCGCCTGAATCCGCCCAGCCTGCCAGCCTGCCAGGCCGGATTTGACTTGGTGGAGTCTTGATCGCATCGTGGCCGCAGTGAGGATGTCGAATTAAGGGGCCATTGGGAGCCGCCGCCAAGAAAGGGGCTACCCGCGTGTTTATGTTTGCATCTTTTCCACGAATCAACTTACACCATGTTGGGGCTAAACGGCCCACTTGTCGAAACGCCGGCTGGGGGCCTTTGTTTCGAATAAGACAGCACTCGCAGGGGATTTCCACACTCGTCGCTTAGCCGTCAGGGGCTGGCCGCCGAAGGGTGGGCCTGCCAGCACGACAGCCTCATCAACTCGAGGATGAAACATCTGAATCCCTTCGCCGTAGCGCTGTTGGCATTTTCTTGTTGCCTGTCGCATGAAGTCATCGGCGTCTTGTCAAAAGTTTGGCGCTTTTCGTCCCATGCAGGCTCCCTGAAGCCGAGCCGACCCAATCAACGTTCTTCAAGGCCAGAACAGGAGGCGGCCCTCTGTTTCCCATCCGATGTTTTTAAGATTGCCAAGTGATCGACGATATCCCTGAGGGCCGTCAATAGCGGGCCCGTCCACTGTAAACGGCCTGGGGACGACCATTTTCGGATGCACGACCGAGCAGAGCCTCACTGTCTTTGGTGATCATCCGGATCGGGGCCGCCGACGAGCAGTGTCAGTTGTCGATCGAATGCCAGATTCAGACCTACCCCGTTTAGATCCCAATGTCCAGGATCACACATTGATGTTTCTTCTCCATCATTGTACCCGGTCAATTCTCGGAAGATCCAAATCCATCCCACTTCTCGCCCGAACCGACTCCTGCCGCCCACACTGACTTGCAGAAATCAGCAGGGCACGGGAGATGGGCAAGGGGACTCACCTGCAACAAATGTCGACATGGGTGTTGCAGTAAAAAGTCAGCAGCCGCCCACCAATTCTCCATCTTAAGAATCTGAGCGCCTCCCAGGCTGTGCCACCATTCTGCCTTTGCAGCCTCAACGCGAGTCGTTGGCGACCCCTACACTGGCCCAGCTACGAATTTTCACATTGCTTACGCGCAAACAGTTCACCGCTGCTGGCGTCACCTAACTCAAAATGCTGTTTGGCATGAGTGGTCTTGAAATCGGGAGATGCAGCAGCATTGCTCGGGGCACTTATTGGTTGGGGCTAGAGAGAGCTTACCAGCTCAGCGACTACCATGCTCGAAGGTGTACTGTATTGAAATCCAATTTGCTTGCGGTCTTCGTCAGCACGGGTGGTTGAGTCAACTTGTATCCTCGCTACAAGGAAAATGATTTGCTGGCTGGTCCTGCGGCGCAGCAGAGCTGAGCAGAGCTGAAGAAAGACGCGCCGCCTCGCAGATCTGCCCGTCGAATGATTTCGCTGCAGCCTCGTGGAACATGACAGAGGTAGTAATGAGCGCCGGCTGATGAGCGAGCAGTGGCACGACCGGCCCCGTATTAGATCTTTCGAAGCCCGACTAGTTGTTTTGTTCAACCTGCCGTCTGCCACCAAATGCAAATAATTCCTGGACCATTCCTTCGCGATGCTCCTTGTTCTCTTGTGGGCTACACTTGTTCTAATCCAACTACCGGCTCTTTGCAGCAGCAAATATGCAGGCCTTCGCGGTCCACAGAAATTCCAGGGGTTTCTGCCCGCGCTGAGCCAGCATACCCTCTGGTCACACAATGAACAAGACTGCGCAGAGTCGTTGTCCGCATACGTCCGAGAATGGGAGGAATACGACTCATCAAACCGATTAGATGCGCTATGTCTAAAACATCAAGAATGCATCCTCGAGAATATGAGCGAGAGCCAAAAGTCCTTCATGGCCAGCTCCGCGCTCGTCCTCGGCCTGAGCCCCATCATCCTGTCCACGCTCGGCCCGACAGTCAGCGAGATTGGCCTTATCTCTCTGAACCGACCATTTCTGTCACTACTTCTCACCCTCGGCACCGTCGGCGTTTATCCCTCACGTATTCTTTCGTACGAAGACGACTCGCCCCTTGACATTGTCAGGAAGCCGTCCCTATTTCCAAACTGGGTGCTGCGGCGCCTGTGTACCAGCCGTCGGGTCGCCTCACTCGTGGTTTGCGCACAATATGTCATCGTCAGCATCGCCGTCTTCAACGTCTGCTACACCTCGTGGCAGCTGGGTGTCGCCACCGTGCTCAACTTCATCTGCCAGAGCTCGTACATGCCCATCATTTGGACAGTGCTGCCTTTCTTTGTGCACCTGCCCGCCGCCTTGGCATTGCGTGCCAACATTCCGTCCAAGCCTTTACAGTCCTCTCTCGCTTTGGAGTTCAAGCTGAGTGCTTTTCACAAACCCGTGGACGCCAGCGCCTTGGCTCCAAATTCCAGGCTCCTGCTCTGGCGAGGGTTTGCGACTGTGTTCTCTTTGATACATATGACTGTGGGTATCGTTATTTTTCCTCCCTGCTGTTTACTATGACGGTTGATGCGGCGTTAATCCTGCTACGGTATGTTGCATCTGCATTGGTCTGTAGGCTTGTCATCATGTTTGAGATTTACGGTCTCCGCTTTGCACATGAGCAACTGGACATGGCGGCCAGGACAGCTCAATGAATATTAAGACGGGTGGATATTCGCAGGGGAATAGACCGATGGCACAGAGATACATACCATTGTCCGGGGCTTGTCCTCGCCGACAGTTTGAATAGCATCTACGTTGCGGAAACCACCGCCCGAAAATTACGCGCCTTACCTTGGGCCTCCACCTCTCCTGTCGGGCCGTCGCCGCCCTGCTCGCCAGTGGGATATCGTATGGAGTTAGTAAACAACAGCCTGAACACTCTCCCCTCCAATCTGCTGCTCCAAAACTAAAGGTGGTTTGTAATTACACTCCGGCACTCGAGCCCTCCAACTGGGCTTGCAGGATCCACTCGATCCTCCATGCTGCCCTGCCTACCTGCGCCCTCGTGGTGCTACTTTTCCTAGCAGAGTCTCCGCGGTGGCTCGCCCACGACTACCGGCCACAAGAGGCATTATGCATCCTCGCCCGAGTCAACGGGACCACCCTGGCCGAGCTGACGGCCAGACTCGGCGTCTCCTCCTCTTCCGGAGCCCGGTCCGGGCAGGCCGCCAGCAACATTAGTATCCCGGGTCATTTTGGGCCCTGACACACACGTCTTCCTCTTCCTCGGCGCGTACAGCTTCAGCATCACGGCGCTGACTTCGTCTCCCCTTCCTCATGTACGCCATGGGTTGGAGGGCGTACGTGGTAAAACCTGCTCCTCGTCGCTTACATCTAACTCCGGTTGGTAGAGACGAGGCGGCTAGATCCTCGAGGAGGTCGATGCCGTCTTCGAGGACGAGCCCCGTGTCGTCTACGCAGCCGCCGACGAAGGCAGCGCTACTGGGGCCCGAATGCTGAAACAAGTGGATGAGAAGGGAAATGTTGAGAAGCCTCCAGTCGAAGATTGGAGAGGTCTCGTAGTTGAAGAAGAAGCCCAGCAATTGGAGGTGGGAAGGGGTTATCTGAAGTGGAGATTGAGCCTCAAGGGGATGCTGCAACCTTTCAACTTTACAGCTCGATAGTTAGGTACGATGATGCAATAGCTACTCACAATTTTGTTTACATTTTAGTCGAAGAGTACTACCTAGCATCGGAAGCTCGCTCAACCGAAGGTTTTCCAACTGCCAGCGAAGGGACTAAAGAATTGTGCAGACAGTGCTACAGAACACGAAGAACAAAATCGAGCTACGTGAATAGAAGTAGACGGCGAAATGAGACCGGCGCGGAGAACCTGGGGTATCCAGGGGGTGTCTCCACTTGTGGGTACCGACTTACTCGGTTTTCACGTCATTTCAATCGTGCCCCGAGACAACATTCCGTCCCTCAATACATTTTGCGAGACTGAACTCGTTGGTCCATCTTCACTATAGCAAATTTGTAGCATTGCCTTTGAGCGGCGATTCATTATGTATTGGTGCAGAAGTTCATATGTACACTCGAGCACTGGCTCCTTGCTACGAAATCACCTGTGACACGGTTCAAGCTCCTTGCCGACCCGAGGAGCGGGTGCGTTCATCCCATCTTGCAGCGGGGGAGCCTCCTCGCCAAGCCTTCGCCCACTGTACACGTGCCATGGCAGTGGTGCACAGGTGGCGAGCCAAGCGCGTGATTCGCGCGTGTTTCCTCCTTTGTTTTCTTCATCTTTGCTTAAGCTGACTTCCTTCGAAATGGTGGCTATGTGGGCTGGTACCGATAGCTAAGAATGCAGTGGTTTATATAGGCAGGGGACAAGACTTATGCTGGCAGAGTCACTCCCGAGGTACTCCCGGCCGACCACTACAGTGGCAAAACATTGTCCAGTCATGAGTAGTCTACCCGGGTTCTCTGTGATCCACTATTCACTAGCTGTGATGCTGGTGGGCACAGTGGGGTAAGAACCGCCGAGTCGTTTGCCGAGGGGAAGCACATAGTTAAGCAGTAGCCGAATGGAGGACGCTACTTAATACATCGTCGAGGACAGCCGGGAGCTTGGGTCTCCTGTACCTCCATCTCCCGGACCGAGAAGCAACAAAGGGCGCAACATGAAGACCTCGGCTTCTCTGATCCTTCTCGTCCAAGGAGTCCTTGCTTTCTCCCCAGGGCACCATGCCTGGCCCCGGCAAGGCTCTGGTGATGCGCTGCAAGTGTCCACAACTTCTGGTCAAGTCCATGGGAAAATCGACCCATCACTACCTAACGTCCGTCAGTTTCTTGGCATCCCCTACGCGAAGCCGCCAGTAGGAGACCGCCGTTGGGCTCCCCCCGAGTTGCTGGATGACCCAGATGCTCAAATCAGTGCGCTCGAGCTTCCACCAAGTTGCATGCAATCTCTTTCCACCTCGAGTCCCTCAGTATACAACAGAGACGTCCTGGAATTCAATTTGCAGGGTCTTAATCGCACGGGTGCGATCAGCGAGGATTGTCTGACAGCTAGCGTGTGGGCACCGACGAACGAGAAATCTGGTCTCCCGGTCCTTATTTATGTGTACGGCGGAGGTTTCCAGACTGGAGGCCAAGATGTCCCGTATCAGATTCCCGCGCAATGGGTGAACCGGACTCAAGAACACATCGTGGTGTCTTTCAATTACCGGCTGAACATCTTCGGTTTTCCGAACGCTGCAGGACTGGAAGATCAGAATCTGGCCCTCCTGGACCAGCGCGCCTTTGTTCAGTGGTGTGAGAAGAACATCGCCGCCTTTGGAGGAGATCCGTCGCGCATGGTGCTATGGGGCCAGAGTGCTGGGTCGATATCGGTGGACATTTACAACTTCGCGTACCCTGACGATCCCGTCGTTGGAGGATTCATCATGGACTCTGGCACAGCCGAGTCTGGGCTGACTTCAGCGGATACCCCCCATTCCAACTTCACCTTTGTGGCCGAAAACGTGGGATGTGACGGCTTGGGAGGAGATCCGGCGAAGGAACTAGACTGTATGCGCGGTGTTGATGCCATCAAAATTAAGGACTTCATCGCGTCGTATACAGAAAGCGGTTCATCTCCCAGCCTGGGCTTTAACGCTGTTCCGGACGAGAGGGTCGTCTTCTCGAATTACACCAAGCGTGCCCTGGAAAACCATCAAGCACAGATTGTACATATCCTGCCCCTTTCAAACTTTGAGCTTGAACTCTGCTGACCACAACAACAGCCAGCCATCATCGGCACAAATACCGAAGACGGTGTCCCCTTCGCCCCATACAACCCGAGCGGACCCAACCAGACCATTGCCCTCCAAGCCGGCTTGGCCACCTTCTTCTGCCCATCTACCCAAACCACCCGCCTCCGCCAGCAAACAGGCCGCACAACGTTCCGCTACCTCTACGCCGGCAATTTCACCAACATCTCGCCACAGCCGTGGCTCGGCGCATACCACTCAGCCGAGCTGCCTCTGCTCATGGGTACGCACGGAAACTTCCGCGGCGCGAGCTCCGAGCTGGAGGAGGCGACGAGCCGCGCTTCTCAGGATGCGTATGTGGCTTTTGCGAGTGACCCGACCGGTGGGCTGCCGGGCCAGGGTTGGAGAGTCTATGCGGCACTGGGCGGTTCCGATGTGAGGGAGTTCGGAGGTGGAGTTGCAGCCAAGGATATCAGTGTTGCTGATATGGAGACTTTATGTGATGGGGCAAAGCTCGCGTCTTGAAAGATCCGGTTGTACTCTTGCTAGGGCGCGTTGTTGGATCCCATATATGTATACGCTGAACTCATGTGAATATAGCTATGGGTGTCTCAACCCATGCCTCATAATAATCATAAAAGAAGGCGTTTAGAAAGAACCAGATATTCCTTTCCTAATGATCTAGATACTAAGAGATGAAACTTCCAGCACCTCAAACTAGGAAAACTGGCCTCTCCTCCGCTAACAGATTTGAGCCCAACAGAGTCGCTACACCAACACGCTCATAATACTCCTCCAGCTCCTCTGTCCGCAAGGAGAAAGGGTGACGGGTGACGGGACGGATCAACAGAACATAGTAGACATCATCGCCCCCATCTCTGCCCATGGTCTCCCTGCCGAGCACAACACATCTCCACAAGTCGTCCAGTACCCCTGGAGACTCTGTATCAAGCACCGCCCTCTCTTTCAACACAGCACCGTCCACCCGCAACTGCCTCGCCTTCACATGCAGGGCCCAGTCCGGACCATCATGAGGCCCATGGCCATACT
The DNA here is from genome assembly GCA_022225955.2 of Diaporthe eres. Classification (NCBI taxonomy): domain Eukaryota; kingdom Fungi; phylum Ascomycota; class Sordariomycetes; order Diaporthales; family Diaporthaceae; genus Diaporthe; species Diaporthe eres. The sequence goes on along the minus strand of JAKJXM020000010.1, from coordinate 1,912,941 downwards.
CCGTCCACTCAACCCCACCAAAGTCGATGTCCAAGAAAGCTATACGGCCGCTGTACGCCATCCAGGACCAGGATGGTGGCGTCGCGCCGCCGTCATCGTACCGGATGCTGGAAAGCGAGCCCGGCTGCGCAGCAGACCAAAGAAGCGTCCTCGCCGGCCAGCGCCAGAACACCCCGTGGTCAACGTCCGAATTAAAGACACGGGCGATGCGCCGCTGCAGCCCCGCGATGGCCTGTGGGCGGTCGGACTCCCTCGACAGGGCCAGGGCTGAATAGGTTGTATAAAAGTGCTGCAGGAGCCGGGTCCGCTCGTCTTTGTAGAACTGCAGGGCGAAGAGGGGGAAGTTGCTGTCGCCGAGGAAATGGGACTGCGGGCTATATAGTGTCTACATCAGCAAATTTATATTGACGCAAGAAGCTGACTGGGGCTTACTTTCGCAGCTGGGCTAGTGTCTCACAGATGACACCATGGCCGCATTCCCAGTAGACTTGCGTGGAGGTGAAGAATATCGTGCGCCGAGATAGAGCTCTCTCTTGGAAGACCCACCCGCGCGAGCTGAGGATACTCTTCTCGACGTCAGTAGCGAAGTCATCAATAGCCTCCGCCAGATAGAAGGGCCCTGAAGACGTTGCAAGTCTAATAGTATCCCTGGGTGGCCTGGGGCCCAGGAACCCCTCGAGGGAAGATGATGCCGAGCTTGCCGCAATAGTGCAATATGCGTTGTTGAATACATCTTCCATTTTGCCGGACTCAGCTATCCAATCTGCAGCATCTTTCTGAATGATACAAAGCGAATCGATCCAGAGGTAGCGGACCCCCAATGCACGTGTGACACGAACAGCGTCCTTAAAGGTCGCTGGCATCTTGTCGTAGGGGATATTTTCCATTCGCTGCTTGATGTTACTTTCATATGTGCAGAAGCGCTGGCCATCCCTCATTTGGCCCCAGCAGTGGCTTAGAGCAATGTAGCGGTATTGGTCGTTCCGGTTGTTTTTGAGGAGCCGAATGGGCTCCTTGTCGTCCGTTCCCACGTCGATAAGCCTTGTAGGCGACTCTGTCGGTGACTTGGAGTCCTCTTGCGGTTTAATGCAACCGTGCCTTTTATCGCAGTGGCGTATGAAGGATTTAAGCAAACTAAACTGCTCGGCACTGCCTTGTTCGGGAAGTAGAGGAAGCCCGGATAGTGCGAACGGCAGTGAGGGAGGAACGGCCCCGGAGACTAGGAGGCAACGTAAGTCTAGAAATATAATTTAAGAGGGCCTACACACCTGGATCAAAACACAGTGAAACTACGGGTAGATCAAAGGGATACACCCTAATAGTCGATTCAACTCGAGCGAACGTCAGGGGCTGTTGGGGTTCGATTTTCAAGGCTGAAAGACGGCGGTGAAGGAACTTGCAAAGATCGCACTCTGAAGCCGAATCGCAGAAGTCGGGCAAGCTTTGCTGGATCCCGGCGAGTTGTGCCACAAGACCTGAAACCTGACAAGTACTGCCAACGCGGTCCGGACAGTCTGCTAGCTGACTCGATTGAGGCCACTGGGGACCCAAGTCTCCGAGAAGCTCAGCCAACAAGGGGGAGTCATTTACAGTCTCCCATTTGTCAACTAACTTGCTAGTCCTCTGGTTGAATTAGCGTTGATAGAAGTGGACTACGACAACCATACAGGGACATACTGGCTGCTCGACGGTCAGTTAAGCTTTATCGAAGTTTCGTTTGAGGGCGGTCGCTTACATTCTGTGTATTCAGACAAGACCGTGATTGTCAGTAAAAACAGCTTGGGCCTATATTACAGACAGGCGAGAACTCACGTACTGCTAAATTCTTAGTCTTCGTGAAATGAAACAATTTTAGTGGCGCGACTTACTCGTTGGGAGATGGGGAAAGTATTGACGCGGGCTACGTCGGCCGTGGGCTCCCTGGAGTCGGTCAGTGCCTCCATCGCGTCATCCCACAGGTAGGAAGGAGTGTTAGAACAGTTTTCAGAGACTCCTTCCAAACTTTCCAGGAATGTGGCAATGTATGATCGTCTCTTCAGAGACGCGACGAGCAGGTGTTTCTTCACCAACGCCAATAGGTCTCGTAAGGCAGCAGGGAGCGTCGGATCTGCGAGAAGCTCACGAATGAATCCGCTCACCCCTGGATGCAATATCGGCGCGTCATTACCGTATTGCTCCCAGTAGCGGTCGACATCAGGCTTAGCATCTCGGCGGCGTACCGTGTCGAGCTTTGCCAAGCCGCTGCGGCCGCGTCGCAGCCAGGTGATGAACTCCAGCAGGACGCATCCGAGTGACCACGAGTCGTACTTGCGAGAAATCAGGCGTAGCCTGCCGTTATCGTCCTTCTCTGGCACATCGATCTCTGGCGGTGTGTATCTTTGGGTTCCGGTCCTGTTGGTGGTCGCTTCGTTCTTGTTCTTGCGCACCTCAGTCTCGAAGGCGTGGTACTTCGCGATACCCACGTCTGCGATCACCAAGGGGCCCCATGTTGAGCCAGTGGACCTGTTGAATCTGAGGATGTTCTCGGGCTTCAGGTCTCCGTGACGAGTGTTCGTCTCATGTAGCCTGGCGAGACCGCGCGTAAGTCCCAACATTTGATCCCAGGCCCATCGCCTAACCTCCTGGCTGGACGGGTTGAGATTACCGTGCCAAAGCTGACGAAGGTTGCCGTTCGGGGCCCAAGGGAAAACAATACACCGCTCAGACCCTCTTTCGTATACTGCGATAGCTTGAATAAGATGGGGGTCCGCGAGGGTTCTCATTGTCTTGAGAGTGTTCGCCTCTTTCTCGAAGAAGTTTAGAAGTTCTTCATCCGAGGCGCCATTTACTCTTTGCAGCTGCTTGACAGCGACCTCAAGAACCTGATTGGAGTTGCCGGGGACCTGAATCTAAAATTTGAAAAGTCAACATTGGTGCTGTGGGTGTGCTCTTAGCAACTGGGACTTCCTTACCAGGCGCAAGTACTGGAACTCTGTATGGTTTGGTACCACATGCTCCCTCCTCAGCCCAACCTTGAATACTTTCCCAAAATTACCACTTCCAGAAGGGCCTTTTGATATCTCGATGAAAGGGAGCGGGCGTTTATCGGGAAGATCTCCGTAGAGGAATCGCCCCGTATCAAAGATGACAGCGTAGAACCGCCACTGCTCCGTGACGAAGTGTGTCAGGTCTGCCAAGTCCCATTTGCTCTCATCTTCTTCGTCGTCACCTTCAACAAAGGCATTTGGTGATAGTTTGGCTTCTTGTGCGGGATCTACCAAGGAAACCATTTGCCGGCGACCTGTCTTCTCGTCGTATTGCAGTCGTACCGGAAGATGACAGTCCTTGACTTGCGCCTCCCACAAGGTTTTGATCTTCTTCACGAGCCGGGAAGAAGCAAGTGTGAGAAAGACATGGGGATTTTCGTGTGCATATTCCAGGAGATTGTTCTCTTCTTCGATAGTTGATGGGCGAACGTACTTTTCTATCGTCGCCTTGACGTTGTCGTCCTCCCTCATCACCTGGTGGGACGCATTTCGCGGCAGATAAGAAGGATTTCGAAGTGAATCTTTGCGCTCCTTGAACTCTTCAACGCAGCGGTCCCGAATATATCTAGAAGTCACTATCGCCATGGTTTGATGAGACTTGAGAAAGCTGCCGCAAGGTTACTCAAAAGCAAGCGGTCCTGTTGTGCTATTGATCCTGTCTTCAATCATGCGCATAGCGTAAGTGTCCTCGAGAGAAAGAGCAGTATGAATGACCGAGCACGTGAGGCTTTGTTCATCTTCTAACTGCAATCAACATTCGAAGTTAGTTACCCTCCCCTACTTTACTCACTGCATGTGAACGGCATGCCTTTCCGACCGGCTTGGCTTCCACTGCGGCGGTTTGTTTTGAGCCGCAGCGCTGTCTATACTGAACCAAATGAAGGTGACGGCGACCCCGCGGGCTCCTTCAAAGCCGTGTGTAATAAAACAACACAACTGTGCTGTTACACCGCACGAATTATTGCTTACGAGCATAGCAAGGCAGAAATGTGCAACACAACAGTACGGCTGTGCTGTTACACCGCAGGAACTATGTGCTGACAGGCAAGAACACCCGGGCGGGGAGAGCCGACCAGGCTCGGAAACGTACTTGTAACGCTTCCCGCCGAGGCAGTGCATCGAGCAGAGCCGCAATCGCAGCCCGAATTTGCATTTCTGTCAGAAAGTTGTTGCTTGTGGGCGACTCATCCAGGGCTCTGGATCTTACGTGAGACGAAGGGGGCCCTAACTATGCATTGGCGCACACCAAAGCCGAAGATCATGTACAACTTCAGCGTATCAATCAAAGACAGCATGCAGTAGTCGGGCGAAATTCTTATTTCGGTGGAAGCACATGTCCGCGTCATGGATTAGCTTGTCAGCTTGTTTAAGATGACCACCCGGCTTATACCCGTAGCCCCCATTTTCTGCTGCAAGCCTGCTGCCAGCCTCCTTCCATAACCACTGTTGTACATCGGTACAGCGCTAGCAAGTTTGTATCGGCTTGGATTCATTCCTTATAAGGTTGTCTTTTGACTGTGCTATCGGTACAAAGACATGTTCATGCGGATTGGGCCTCAGTCGAATGATGTATTCATCGTTTCGCATCTCAAAGCTCTCTAGCCCGAAACCCCTTGATTTGCAAAATAGTCTGAGTGTTGTGAGGAGGTCCTGTGGGCTCTTGAACGAAGTGCAGTGAAGACGCTTCTCAATTATTTCAGGTCGCTCGTAAAGCTGATTTGATAGGCCCATGGTCGATTGGGTTGTGTTCGGATTAAGAAAGTGATAGACGGAATTGCTGCAGTACTGGACATGCGGTGAGAAGAAGAACAGACCGAAGTTTGAAAGAAAGAGGCAATGGCGAGTCATCTGTGAGCAGAGATATCAACCCCTTATTTATGTAGGCACCGCAGTCTCAGCTGTCATGTTGGCCCCCAAAAGCGGCCCACGCGGCCCAACCTCGAGACAACCTTACGAAACTCGGTCCGGACTCATTCACACTGTTCTGCCTTCCACGGTCTACCCCCCACAGCCACTTTTTACACATCTGGTCTTCGAGAAAGTATTGGAGAAGTGCATAGTCTAGTGCTGACCACCATCGTACCGCGGCAGCCTTGCCCTGCAGAGATGCCTAGTCAGCCGCTTCATTCCGGGCACCCTCCTTCGTGCTTCGCCTCGTCAATAGTAGCAAATGCGCAATCAGACTGGCCCCCAAGCTGCAGAAAATCTGACCGTGTAGACGGTGGCTTCTAATAAAGTACAGGTTTCCGAAGGCAGACTTTCATGGATCAAAATCTGCCCTTTTGGGATGTGTCAGGATCCCGAAAGATGCAGAAGAGATCGTTTGGTGACATCATTTGGATCGCAGCATTTACAAAATCAGAATTCGGCATAGCATCCTAGCGTGGCGCAGCGGAAGAAGGAGCACCACAGCTCAAAGCTGCGCTTCTACTTCTTGGCGATTAAGGGCGTGGGGGCTGTTGGAGCCTCACATACCTCATGCACCAGGGATATTGGGTTTGGGGCCGGTTGTAACCAACATCAATGATGGTTCCCCATTCTAGGTGCCCGTTTGAGTTCACATGTACTTTGGCGCTTTACGCAATATTCCACTTAATACGATTCCTTTTCAAACGCTCATTTACATACCAATCTCACCCAGGTACCCTGGGGTGCTGCACCAAAAGGAAATTGCACTACAAGGTCCACTCAGGAGACCCAGCTGTGGCTGTGAAGACATCGAGATCATCTAAAAGTTCAGTGGTAAAGAGTGTCCTATTAGATGATGGATAGAGCCCATGACTCAAGCATGGCGGCTATCAGAAGCGTAGGTCAACACTGGGGGTCTCGTGACTTTTCCAATTCTCTCACGCATTTTCTGGAATGTGTTTGGACAGTAACTCACACATCAACGAACAATTACAGGACGAGAAGCAGAATTCTGCAGACCAGCTGCAACGTATCACAAACAATTCGCATAGAGAAGCCCTCGCATGCGTAGGTCCCATCAAGGCGACCCCACCAGCTTGCGTGACCTCGGACAGAAAGGATCTCAGGGCCATAAAAACAAAACTCGAAGATGGCCGCAAGCAGTGTGTGGCGCTATTGGAGGACGACGGAGACCAGTTCCTCCCACGGAACATCATTGCAGAGATTCTGACGGAATCGACCATTCAATCACTTTTGCGGGAAAAGGATGCAACAAGTGGGATACACCTGAGTGCCATTGTTGGTGGTGAGACACGCATCAAGCTTCTCACCATCCTGATTCTAATGAAGAAGACCCAATATCTTCGGCGCATAATTCGGCGAGGTCTCTTGGACAATAACCTTCCCTTATCAAAACGATCCTTGGAAAGCATCTTCCCGACTTCGCAAAACAATTCCAGCTTCGTGAATCGCTTCGTCATCCATCAATCCTTGGTGGCTGTACCCACTTGGGACTTCACTTCCCCCGATATTGAGGAGGGAGAGTACCCGTTGAGGTTCCACAACCTGCCATTCCTCAAGAAGGAAAAACTTTCAAATGGTGGGCAAGGAGTAGTTTGGAAGGTAGAAATCCACCCGGCCCACTTCACGGGAACCCGAACTGGCTCGGTATGTTTGTACATCCAAGGACCTGAGGCTACTTTCCGGAACTAATCCCCCAATTCCAGAGTCGCTGGGAATGCTTCCACAGAGGCCCCGAATTTGCTGTGAAGGAGTTTTCAAAGGAGGAAGAGTTCAAACGAGAACTTATTGCCCTAAAGTGCTTCAACCAGTCCAAGACCAAACACAAGCATTTGATCAGGGTCCTAGCCGCATACTCGCAAGGCAGAAGCCATTTCTTGATCCTGCCGCTAGCTAAAGGCAACCTTGTCGAATTCTGGAACGAGAACGGTCCTTTATGCAATGACCCTATTTGGCTTCTCATGCAGTGTTACGGCCTCACGGATGGCTTACGCAGGATACACAAATGCGAGGTTCCAGAGGTGGAACCTTCGTCACATGGGCGAAATTTCCTTCGAGGTCGACATGGTGACATCAAGCCGCCAAACATACTCTGGTTCGTCGACAACTCGACGGGAGAGACCCGGCTAGTTCTCTCCGACTTCACGCTGATGCGCTTCCACGCGCAAGGGAGCGAGACCGACACGCTTGTGGGCAGCGTCGGGAGGACGAGGACTTACCGCGCCCCCGAGCTCGATGTTTTCCTGTCACCCGACAGTCGAGTCAGCCAGAAATACGACGTCTGGAGCTTGGGGTGCGTCTTCCTGGAGTTTGTCAGCTGCCACCTTGTCGGCTACAAGGCGACGCGTGGCGACGAGAAACACTTCGACGACGATTCTGGTCAAGGTTACGAAACCTTTGATACGACTCGGGTAGTGGAGGACTTCACCGCCGGCGGATGGTTTGAAGACAAGTATTTCATCCACAGAACGGGAACCCGGGAGAAGGCCGCGGACGTCAAAGAGTCAGTCAAGGATGTAAGTGTGACGCTCTAGATGGTGTGGGTGGGGTCAGACTGTACTAATTGTCACTGATACAGTGGTTCTCTTACCTGCGTGGACTGGAACACTGTTCTGCCGCCCTGTCTGACTTCTTGGATCTCATCCAGGAGCATATGCTCGTCATCAACCCGGATGAACGATGGGGTTCGAAGAAAGTGCTTTGGCGCTTGAAGCAGATACTGAACCAGAAGTCTAATCCCAAGGGATATTACTGTTCAGATCGTGCGAGGGGGACTTTCCATCCTAGCCCCTTACTTCGTCCATGGGACGAGTCCTCATACGATCAACGGCTCTTGTTTCATCTTAACGACAAACCAGAACTGGTGACCTACTCCGGCTTGAAATGCAGCGCGGATCTTGCCATATCTGCTCTCCCTGGCCCCCTGAAGCAGCACATAGAGCTCTTTGACCACACATTTCTTCCCCAGTCCTCCTTTTCAGTACATGTTCCCAGCCGCTCTCCAACCACCACCACAACCGGCACTGATACTGCACCAGAAGACCAAGGGGATACCGCGTCGGAGACCTCGTCACTTGCGAATGATCCTAGCTCCAGAGAAGTCTCCGTGGACCTTACGCCTGGTACTTGTCCAGAACATACTCTACAACTATTGTCTCAATTTGACACGACAATGCGGACACCAAAGCTCTCCGGAGAAGCATCTGATGTGAGCTCCATACAAGTATCCACAGATCACATTCAATATCATACATCCCAAGACGCACAATTCCTTCGCACTCCCTCCAGATCCCACGGTCCTCTTTCGTCAAAAGCCACCAGCATCTTCACAAGCGACATGCGGCGTTCCGTGTCTAGTTGCACTGGGCAGTCCACCCTGGATCCAAACGACCCTTCAGAGCGAACACAATCAGACGGAGAAGATTCTGCGGCAGAGCTAGAGACAGAGGCTACAGGGGATCGAGTCGCTGATGACAACCTGAAAATTGCAGACAGGACAGAGTCAAGTCACAAGGTTGGCGTGGCACCGACGGGCTCCTCATCCAAAGACAAATCGTCCATACGGAGAACTTGGGCATCACTTCGGAGAAGATTCAAAGCTGTTTGGAAGCCGAATGGGCAGTTGGTACGGCGAAAGTCAGGGGATATGCCATCGTGAAAGGAAGACCGGGAACGAAAGGGGTTTTCTTGATGTATGCACAAGACTGTTCCATGGCAACAATTGACATAGGCTTTTTTTGCGAAGGCTATACATCAGACATTCGTGTCCTACCTTTTATGGTCAATTTCTGACTGTTGCAGGATTGTGCTGACACAGAACGGTGATGCCCCATCCGACGACATGTTTTCATGGGACTCGATCACGAACAAAGAGAGAACACTCGGTGACAATAGGCTATCTTCCCTCGTCTATGAGGTCGTAGCGAAGTGGGACCCCTTCTCACATAGTTGGACCAACGGATGTAGAGTTATCCCGTCTTCTTGGACAGTCACACCTCCATCTGGCTCGATTTGTGGCTTTGGCACTCGTTTGTCCTCCGGTGGGCTCCATTCCTCCAAGGGCACCCACCCGACCGAAAACGCCCTGTCTTGGTATTCGCGGAACTTCTCCCCCGCGACGCCCAGCTCCGGCGCCGCCGCTGCGTGGTACACCTCGCCCATGCGGTACCGCAGCTCGCAAAAGTGCCAGGTCACGTATCCGTGGATAAACCCGCGGATTGTCTGCCGCACTGCCGCATCCTTGTCCTCCAGTAGCTCCAGGATTCGTACACAGGCGTGGATGGCCTGATCCGTGAGCCGGTCTAGCGCCTGCTCTATGGTTATCCCTTCGACGGCACCCAGATTGGACACTAGATTGGGCTCATCCTGATCGAACTCCTTGTAGAAGGAGAAGAGGTCGGTCATTAGGGAGCGCCACTATCCCGTCGATGTGTGCCATGACAATGGATATCTCCTTGAACAGTGCTTGGTCGTCGAATCCGCCTGATGCTGGGAGGAGGCTGCCAGCCACTCCACCACCAAGGGTAGTCAACCGGCGCACGAACATGGGGTAACAGTCGGCGCCACGCCAGCCCTGGAAACTGTGCTGCTCGATCCAACAGCCCTCGAAGTAGTCGATGGTCAAGCGCATGATGTTGAACGCGCAGAAGCTGCCAAAGTGCGCCAGCAGCTTCGGCAGGTGCACCTGCATCAGCTTCCAAAAGGGATGGCTCGGCGGGCGGCCCGCGAGAAGGTCCGTCCAGAGGGTAGCCGTGTGCGCGGCCGGATCGTCGCTGATCTCGTCATCCAGCACGTTTATGATGGACTGCCAGATGGAGATGTCGACCTGCACGTTGCGCGGCACATACGGCCAGCAGTACACAACCAGGTGCGAGATGGTGCGGGAGACGGTCGCGACGCGCGCGGGGTGGACATCTTTGAGCGTTTCTCGTGGCAGCGGCTGGGCAAAGTACTCGGCTGTCTTTGAGTGGACCTCGCGCAAGCCTGAGATGCGCTCTTCGCGCGTGAGGTTGGAGTCGTCATACTCGATGGCGTCGAGAAAGCGCACTATGGACCTGCAGAACTGCGCCGATGGGAAATTTGGGACGGCCATTGTGTCGTTACAGTAAAGATGGCTACTGGGACTTGATCAATTTGGGTTTTAAGACAGGAGTGACGAAACTGGATGAAACTGCTCCTCATACCCACCGAATGTCGAGCATGGGTCATTGAAGACTTGGATGTGTCATTCAAGGAGCCGGGATAGTCATGATGAGACCACCGTATATATACACAAAATGTGTGAGGTGTGCCGGTGCGAGCTTCCCAATCCTTGACATTCAACACAGGACGGCTGAATAAGTAAAATGAACCTGAGGCCTTAGTCATTGCCTTGAAGCATTGTGTCTAGTCATCTTGGGAGACAGGTGCCAAGAGGTAACACATTCCATTCTGCCCAGGATCGGAAGCCGAGGTGGTGTGTACCACAACTCGAACATATGGCTCATAACTACTCATCTCACCAATATCCCTCCAGAGGCTGCCACGACGATCGGGAGATGTGGTGATAAGCACCATAACATATGGCTCATAACTACTCATCTTACACCGATTCTCCCGTCAGAGGCTGTATATATCTGCAACTGTACGACAATATGGCATGAGGGAATCGTCGTGAGTAAGCAAGCCCTTCAGAAGAAGCACGGCGTACACACAACATTCGGCACCCAATCAAGTATCCAACAGCTCAAGCCAATTTGAGGAGAACAAATGCCGTCTCCTTCATCGGAACCGACGATGCTTATGGCCGAGACAATACTTGTGGAGGCCATTGGTCTCACGACATTTCTCGACATCAGTCGGCGAATGGCTTTGCTGACATTCTACTAATTTCAATATATAAGCAGGAAAATCAACGTGACTACGTTTGTCGGAAGGGTCGTTTGTTAATAGCTATTCTCCCTCGAAAGAAAAGGAAAAGTAGCATCTTGATTTCTAAGTTACATTCTCTCCTTATTGGGCTGATTGAACGACGGCTGCATTAGTGCGATACGGTGGCTATACCCAGAGTAGGTGCCTTGCATTCTATGCTCCCCCTCCCCGGAGATAGGGCCAGGAGCAGACTCCGCTGGAGCACAGCCCGCAACATATCATCGGGGAACCTTGGAAGCCAAAGTCGGACCAAAACCACGTCCTGGCCATTTCATCCTTCTATTAACTTGAAGTTATAGAGACTATTTATATTCTTTAAGTTCCTCTATTAAGCTAGAATAATGATGATTATCTTAGTAAGATAAGAAATAATATAGGTTATAAGTAATTATAATTAAATTCATTATATATAGCCTTAGATAATAATTATTTAACTTTTTATAAATTAATATTATATTAAAAGCTATTAATTTATATTAAAAGTTTATTATAAATAAAATTATCTTTAATTATTAGCTTAATTTAATTTAATATTATTAAGTTTTATATTTAAATATCTTTATTATATAACTTAAGCTATATATAAATATAAATTGCTTAAAATAAATAAAGATTATTTATATTCTTTAAGTTCCTTTACTAAGCTAGAATAATAATAATTATCTTAGTGGGATAAGAGATAATATAGGTTATAGGCAATTATAGTTAAATTCGCTATGCATAGCCTTAGATAGTGATTATTCAATCTGCTTCTGCAAACCAGTGTTGTGTTAGAAGCTGCTAATTCGTACCAAAAGTCTTAGTGTCAGACTGTGCCTAGTCCTTTCGTGCTGGCGCTGTTGACAAGCTGTCAAGCTTGACACCAGGCCGGTCCGTCGCGCTTAAAATAAATAATATAAAGCTATTATTTTTTAAAAAGATTTATCTTTACTTTTATAAATATAATAATTATAGCTTTATTCCTTTATATAAAATTATTTAAAAATTATTATTTAGCTAAAACTTTTAAAAAATAATTATTTAATTTATTAAATTATAAAATAATTTAACTTAATATATATAATTATTATTAACTTAATAAAATAAATATACTTTATTACTTTAAGCTATATAAATAAAATAAGCTAATAGAATTAAGAATAATTATAAAAATAAATATTAAATATAATAAGTAACTCTTTTTTAAAGTAAGGATAATTTTAAAAAATAATTTAAACTTAATGCTATTTAAAAAAATTTATATATTTATAATTATATTTAAAAGCTATAAAATTTATCTTAAAGAGATTAAATTTTAAATAAATATTAAATTAAGAATAAAAAAGCTTAAAATAAATAAAATAAAGAAGTTAAAAGAATAATTTAAGAAATATAAGATCCTTAAGATAAATAATTTAATGGAATATTAAATTCTATTTATAAATAGTTAGTAAAATAAATATAATTTAATAAATATAGTTTAAAAAATATAATTATAGGTCTTTGGTTACCCTTATACTCAGGAGTGGTTAACTTGAAGTTATAAATGACCAACATTGTTCCTGTCCCGTACATGAATAATCCCTGCCAATGCTTATACTGTGGTGAAGACAATCAGGTATACACCTGGTAGATGAGCCTGCTCAGCCCTGTCCGTCGCTGGTATTGGTACTTGCGTTGCACAAGGACAGATAGTCCCCGTCACCCATGTCCTTGATACGCGCCCTGAAGAGATCGCTGTAATAGTCCCACCACAGGGAAGTCCACGAGAGTCTCGTCGTTACAGGAAGAAATCCAGCCTCGTGATGGCCTTTACTTCGCTCGTAGTATTTTGCCAGTGTAAACCAAATCGCTTCCCCAAGGTCGAGTTGCTGCCTTGCCAACTTTGCATTGATCGTTGTGGTGGCGCATTGCCTTTTGAGGGCCGAGAACTTGATCGTGGGGAGCAAAAGCGAGTCGCTGAAGCAGTCGTTCCAAGACCCGAACAAGAAACCGCCAATAAAACGTCCCATTGGTCTGAGGGGCAACCGCGCGAGTTCCGTTAAGTCAGTGGTATCTACGCTTCCGAATCTTTGGGCGTCCTCGTCATCCGGAGCTAGGAATAGCTGCATTGCTCTGACGTAGATCAGGAGCACCTTGAGTACCTGGACATGGCCGTGATCGAGTAATAAGCAACGACTAAGTTTGGTCCTAGCCGTTATGGTCTTGGCCCACGAATGTAGACACTCCACTAGGACCCGCTGATCATCCAGAAATTCTGGCAACCTAGCGGATGTCCCGTTAAGACAGATGGACCAATAGCAAGCTAGTTTCCAATTCTCGAGCCTCCTGGCGGAGGCGTTCCAGCATTTCTGGAACGTTTCCGTAGGAGCATCCGGCTGGGGGAGGTCCCCCAGTTCAGGACGTGGTATCGGCACTGTTCTTTGGTACCTCGGTTTGAACAGCCTCGGCTGCTCCACGACACACATGGCCGCAAGTCGAACGTGAACCGCTTCGGTCTCTTGGACTGCCAAATCATCTTTGTGCAGCGCCGTCAGACCGAACCACTCAGAACCTCCGCCTTGTGCACGTGAGATAACGGCGTCACCGAGAACTGAGAAGCACGCGACCTGCAGGTGGCAGCTACCTATGAGGTTCCCCTGCATCAACTCGAACGACGCCATGGCTCCGGTGGTGAGGAGTAAGGTCCGGGGTGACAAGGAGGCGCCCCCGGAGCCCAGCCGCTCGCGGAGGCGCGACAGGGCTGTGGCGTAATACCGAACAGCCTTCGCGTGGGCCGCATCCAACGGGGAACACGTCGCGAGTGGAATGAGGGACTGATCGTCACCGACTGCAATGGACCGAGTCGCCGTGGAGAGTGAGAGCGCCCCCAAGCTCATGCAGATAGGATGGAAGATATCATCGCTGAAGCTTTCCCTCGGAATGACGTGGGCGAATGCCTCGGAATTGGAGATGCCGATCGGGTCGTACCTTTGGAAAGCGTTGTAATAAGCGGATCGGAGACTGTCGTCCTCACTCCATATAGGGACGAGTGCTGGTAGGAGCGTCTTCTGCAGCTGCATGGGCCTGGGTTGGATCGTAGCTTGAGGTGCCGCATACTCGCATATGCGGCCTAGTCTTACACACCCCTTGCAGTAGGGCTTGCGTTCATCACATCGTACCCGACGTCTTGGGTGTTGTCAGTGGATCCACAGTTTCATTGGGTATCTAAAGGTAACTCTACCTCTTACAAGTGAGACAGCCAGTGCGGACTTTCGGGTGGAAAGCGCGTTTTGACTTTGACTGCGGTCGTGCTTCAAACTGCGAAAAAGACATGGTAATTCAATGCTGGGTAATTGAGAGAACATCACAACCTAGGGTGGCAATTGCATCTGTCGTAATATTATACGATACTATGAGGGCTCCTGTTCGCTTAAGTAAGTCTGTTTGAAGTCTTCCGTAATGTTTAAAAAAGGAAGCCCCTTATTAGGCACACGACGATAGCCACAATACAGCTGATGTTGGATGCTTAGTAACTATGTGGGTGGAAGGCATGGATCTACCGCGCTGATGCAGACGTCGTACAATTGAGCCAATGAGGAGAACTTCCACGTGGAAGCCTGGAGACTAAGGACTTTGCCGTCAGACACGTGGGGTTACCAAGTAGCCCGGGTGTGGAGTGTGCCTGCCGTAACCGAAATTCAATTACACGAAGGGACCAGTATTCATGGACCATTGCATCCGTAGATGGCACCAGGATAATACCTAGCTTACTCAAGGATAAGCTTATAAATGGCTAAATAAAGTATTCATTATTTATGTTTGCCTACGTATACCTGCCTACCTACTACTATGACACCGCCAGTGGTATGGTGGTATGGGTAAAAGAGCGCCTCCCGAATAGGTTTCTGTGGGGCAGACCCACTGTGGCAGGGGCATTTTCTCAGGCTGACCAGCACAAAAGCTGCAAAAAGCACAGACCATACCTAGGTATGAACTTCGTAGGGGTGCGCCTTTTTCTGTACGCCACCACAGTAAAGCATACTTACTATTCTCTTTATAATACATAGATAACTTGTCACCTCAAATCTGAGTCTTCAAAGCGTTCTTTCTCCTCGGAAACGGTCCAAAGGAGGGCACAGGAGGGTTTGAGTGACAGGTCCTCTGCTCATTCCTTAGGGTCGAAGAAGTACGGCGGACGTCCCTGTCTCTTTACGTCGGGCTCCAGCTCCATTATATCCTTCTTGTGGAAGTCCCAGAGCCTGGAGGTTGGAGTAACTTGTCGGTTTGTCTCCATGGCTGCAGTCAAAAAGACCTCGTCGAAGGGCTCGCCGGCCTCCTTTTTTGCCAATTCCCGTCGAATATTGATATCTTCGATTCTTTCTGGCCAGTCGTTCGCGTTGAAGACGTCATTCCGGCGCGGGCGTGGTCCTTCGGGGATCTCGTGCCGGTTTCTGAAGATGTGGTACTTGACCATGGCATCGTAAGGGTGCCAACGCCACCTGTTGGCTAGTGTAATCTCGATGGGAAACGGGCAATGATTGTGGTCTGGGTTTGGCGATAATAGGCACCGTAGCACGCCTTCAAATTGCTCTTTTGTGGGGGGTGCGATGGTGATGCCATCGCGCCCTCCCCGGCCGTTGTGCAAGTATATGCCATTGCACTGTCCGTCAGATCAGAAAAGTGCGAACTTTGGATGAACGCAATACTGCTCACCTCTTCTTCGCTCTCACCACGATCAAAAAGAACAACGCCGCCAAAAATTTGCGTCTCAGCCCAGTATCCAACAACGTCTGCGAGGCCGTTGGGATACCGGGACGAGTCCACATACTTGCCGTTCCAGAACAGCGTGGGCGGAGGCAGAGCTCTCCGGTAAAGAGAGTTTTCTGGAAGGCTTTCAAGCTTTTCAGCAAGCCATTCCTCATGCTCCCAATGCTTATGGACTCCTTCATCCATCTGATATAGACGGACGGCGATATCATGACAAGCAATAGCAACTAGTTCAAGAAGCCGCAACTTCCATGCTATAGATCCCGGCAAGGTTTCTTGATATGCTTGCAGAGTCTGTATTCATGTAATCAGATTGTGGAAGGCGGTTAATTCCCTCTCTGACACACTGACCTTTGACTCAAAAACCAGGTCGAGCACGTGGAAGTCTGCGCGAAATGCTCTCGCCTTCTCTATAGACCCAGGACATAGCTCCTGATGTTCTGAGACGGCCAAGCCATCTCTAAAGTAATGGTCGGTGGCGTAGACGTGACTTGTAGGCTGCCCATCAATGATTTGAGCATAGGTGAATTCACTGATTGGCGCGGAAAGGAAGTTTATCAACGCTCGGCGTAATGGCTGAAGATGCTCGATTCCGAGATGGTCTAATGACTGCATGGCCCGAAGTATACTTTGGACACCAATGTGAGAGTTGCAGGCGAACGAGGTGCTGAGTGGTAGTTCAGCGAGGCTTGCTCGTGAGATTAGTGATGGTGGAAGGTAGAACTTGGGATGGCTGGGGAAAAGTGGAGGGTTAATGTTGGCCCGGCAAAGTTTACATCGGATTAGTGCCAACAGATTGTTGGCACTTTTTTCAGTAAGCAGTGGATCTCTCAAAGTGGGACAATTGTTGCTTAAGAAATCATGGGCCCTCGTTCTTGGCGAACGATATCGATTGACATCTACATATCCTTATGGGATCTTCTGTGCAAGAGCTCGCGTGACACGTCTCCGTCGCGTTGATAGCGGGGGGGGGGGGGTGCGGGCGCTTTTCCCTCCACACCTAGGGAACAAAGCACTAATACACTCATCGATTGGGAAACTTTGAGAGGAGAATGTGGAAATTATGTCAAGGCCCAAGTCATTGATGGAACTATGGGGCCTGAACCATTCCCCGCGAAGACAGACAACGTAAGCCCACCCCATTCATTCAAGCAGTACATTAGGACTGACGTTTGGCGTCTATAGGATTTCAGACTCCATATCGTTAGACAGAAGGACGAGTAATAATTCGATTCACTACTCAGGTTGCCGAGACTTTGTGTTTCAGCCTTCAAGTTGGTGTTACCCGAATTCTTGGCCCGTGTTAATTTCACGGTCGCTAACAACAGTCCAGCCTTGGGCCTCACACTCCTCAAAGGGAATTCGAGAATTCCGAGCCCTCAACTACAAGGCGGATCTTCATCTCGAGTCACCACCCCCCCCCCCCCAGAGAACTCAGTCTTCACATGATATACAGCCCGCAACGCGCGGAGGCAAGCACTCAAGAACGCCCGCCGAGCGAAAGAGTGGTCATGGTGGAACATGAAATTGGGAAACACGAAGAAATTTGTTACAATGGTTGATGTTTTGGACGTAAATCCTAGCTAGGGTTGCAATGATTGTCTTTTGGACCGTACATGGCGATGGGAATCAGGTCCTGGTTGCTAGCTGGTAGTACAGTTACCTGAGCGAATCACTCGGCTGGATGGGTAGAGTTGATAGGGTGGAGCGTGAAACTTAACGACCCCACTGAACAGACCTTCCAGTGAGTATGATTGTAGCTACATTAATAACGGCAGGCCTTATCATGCTGCCATGCTAGTGGTGCATGGCAAGTGCCGCAGCAGTCTGTTTGGTGGGAATAGCTTAAGACCCGGGCGACTGGACAGCCAATTCGGAAGATGATTACGCTAGACTAAGTCAAGTTTTGCGATAAAACGTTGCATCACTATAATTTAACGCTTTTTCCTTATACTTATACCCTACCTTTAAGCTTCCCTTATTATATTAAATAATAAAGCCTTAACTTTTATATTATATATCTTATTTAATTATTATATTTATTTTTATATCTTAAAACCCTTTATAGCTAAGCTTATATATATCATAATATCTTATAATACCCTTAATTATTTTTAAAAAGCCTTAATTATTAAATTATTTATTAAATATCTTATAAACCTAATAAATATTAATAAGCTTAATATAAATTTATAAGATTATAAAAAAGAAATATTTATTATTATTATTTATTTATTATATATTATCTTAATAATTATATAAATATCTTATTATTTATTATTATAATAGTTTTTAAGATTATTAATTATAAGATTTAGGGTAAAGTAATTATATATAATATTAAAAAGTTTAAAAATTATAATAATAAGCTTAACTTTATTATTTATATTATTAATAAATTTTTTAAAATTAATAAATAATAAATTAAGATTATTATAATTTAAAGTAATTTTATAAAATATTATAATATTATATTTATTATAATTATTATTAATATAAAAATATATTATAAAATATTAATTATTTTATTTATTATAAGATTATTTATAATAAGAATAATAAAAAAGAATTAATAAAGATTATATTTAATTATTTAAATAAAAAGGTTAATATTATAAGCTATTTTTTTAAAAAAAATAATATCCTTAAATTTAATAATAAATATAAGCTTAAGATATTATTTATTTAATAATATAAGAATAATTATATTATTTATTATAATTTTTTAATAAATAATTTATTTATAAAATATATTATTTATAATAAAGATAATAATAATAAGCTTAAGGGTATATATCTTAATTATTATTATATTAAAACCTTTATTAAATATTCTTTTTATAATAATAAATTCTTTATAATAAGAAGATTAATAAGGTAGAATTTAATAAAAATAAATATTAAAGAGATTATAAGGAATAAAAAATAAATAAGAATTTAAGAATAGATTAAGGAAGAGTTAAAGATTATAATAATATTAAAGCTTAAAGCTTAATGCCTTATTATTAAAAAGATAAGAGTAATTAAATTATAAATAATAAATAAAATAATAAGTTAAAATTAAAATTAAAAAATAAAAAAATAAAATAATAAAATAAAGAGTAAGATATATATAAAAAAAGAGTTTAAAAAAAGATTTATAATTAAAATAAAAAATATTTAAATTAAATAAATAATTAAAGTTAATAAGATAGGTTATATTAAAGAATAAGTATTAAATAAATATAAAATAAATATAATAAGGAGAAATAATAAGGATAAATAAAGGATAAATTAAAGTAAATAATAAGGGGATAAAGCCGGTAAATATTAAGGGGGTTTAATAGTATTTAATAGGGGCTTAAAGGTTTAAATAATATTTAAATTATTAAGGTATAATTAAGGCTTTTTAAAAGCGATTAAGGTAGTTTAATATAAATAACTTAAGTATATAATAATATTTAATTCTTTATTTAATTCTTTTTTTAATTTATTATTTAAATTTAATTATATTTTAATTATAATTTAATATAAATATAATAAATATAATTATAATATTTATATTTATATTTTTTAATTATATTTATTAAATTATAATTAAATTATAAAGTTTATTTATATTTTTTAATTTTATTATTAAATTAATTTAATTATTATTATTTTAATAAAATAATAAATAATATAAATTATAAATAATAATAATTAAATTAATTTAATATTATTTAAAATAATATATAATAAATTTTTCCTTTTTTGAATATAAAGGTAATTAAAGATTTATAATTATATTTTTTAAATTATATTTATTAAATTATAATTATTTTATTAATTATTTATAAATAAAATTTAATATTTTATTAATCTTTTTTAATTATTTTATATTTTTTAAAAAACTTTTTTAACTTTTTTTTTTTTTTTTTATTAAATATCTTTATTTTTAATTTAATATTTATTTAAAAAAAAAATTTTTTAAATAAATCTTATAATTCTTAAATATAATTATAAATATATTAATTATTTTAAATAATATTAAATTTAAATTATTATATAAAATTATTTTTATTTTAAAAAGAATTTATTTATTATATTTAATATTTATTTTTATAATTATTTTTAATTTTATTAATTTATTTTATTTATATTTAAAATAATAAAATATATTTATTTTATTAATAATTTATTTTAATATTAATTATAAATATATTTAATAAATAATAATTATATATATTAAATTAAATTATTTTATAAATAATTTTAATTTTTTAATTTAATAAATTAAATAATTATTTTTAAAAAATTTTAATAATAAATTAAATAATTATCTTTAAATAATTTTATATAAAGAAATAAAATTATAATTATTATATATTTATAAAAATAAAAATAAGTTTTTTTAAAAAATAATAATTTTATATTATTTATTTTAAGTAATTTATATTTAAAAGCTTAAATTATATAATAAAAATATTTAAATATAATATTTTATAATATTAAATTAAAATTAATAATTAAAAATAATTTTATTTATAATAACTTAATAATTTATTAATAATATTAATATAAAAAAATATAATTTAATATTAAAACTTTTAATATAAATTAATAACTTTTAATATAATATTAATTTATAAAAAATTAAATAATTATTATTTAAAGTTATATATAATAAATTTAATTATAATTATGTATAATTTATATTATTTTTTATTTTATTAAAATAATTATTATTATTTTAATTTAATAAAAGAATTTAAAAAATATAAATAATTTATATAATAAGTTTTTTATATATATATATATTATATTAAAAATAATATAATATATTTAAATAATTTTTATAATTTTTATAATTTTCTTTTAATAATTAATAAATATTTCTTTTAATATAATAAAATAATTTATTTTTATTATATTAAATAATAATTATAATTATATTTTTATATTATATTAAAATTAAATTTAAAAATAATAATTATTTTAAAATTATTTAAATTAATAATATAAAAAATATAAGAATATATTTTTAAAAATATATTATTTAATTAATTATAAATATCTTTTTAATTATTTTATAAAGAATATTTAATATATTAAATTATATATTTTATTTTAATAAAATAAAGTTTAATTAATTTATTTAATTATTATATAAAAGTTTTTATTAAAATAATATTAAAAATAATATATTATAAATATTTAAAATATTATATAATAAAGAATATTTAATATAATAAAAAATATTTAATATAATATAATATTTTTTAAATTTTAATATAATAAATTTAAATAATTATTATAAATTATATAAAAACTTTTTAAATAATTAATAAATTTTTTTTTAATATAATAAAATAATATTTTATAATTATATTAAAAAATAATTTTATTTTTAATTTATATATATATATATATATTAAATAAAA
Organism: Diaporthe eres; assembly: GCA_022225955.2. Taxonomy (NCBI): domain Eukaryota; kingdom Fungi; phylum Ascomycota; class Sordariomycetes; order Diaporthales; family Diaporthaceae; genus Diaporthe; species Diaporthe eres. The sequence goes on along the minus strand of JAKJXM020000010.1, from coordinate 1,891,946 downwards.
TATATATTAATTTCTTTATATTATAATTATATTAAATATTATATAAATATTATTAAATTATTATAAATATAATTATTTTAATATAATTTAATATTATATTTTTAATTATATAATATATTAATTATATATTTAATTCTTTTTATAAAAAATATAAATTTAAATTTTTTTATAATTATTAAAAAGTATTTTAAAATTTTCTTTTAATTATATTATAATAAATTATAATTTTTTTATTTATAAATTTCTTTAATTAAAAAAACTTATATTTATATAATAATATAATATTTATATATTATTAAAAATAATTAATTTATAATATTAATTATTATATATTTTTTAATTAAATAATTTATTTTATTAATAATAAATTTATTATTTTAATTTAAAAATTTAAAAATTATATTAAAATTAATAAATATAAATATTTTAAAATATATTTTATAAAGTATTTTTAAATTAATTAATAAATAAATTTTATTATAAATTTTAATTAATATTTATTAAAAACTTTATATTAAAAATAAATAATTTTATAATTTTATATTAAAATTATTATAATTTATAATAAAAAATAATAAATCTTTATTTATTATAAAATATTTATTATTAAAAAATATATTTTATTAAAATTAAAATTAAAATTTATTTTATATATTTTAAAAAAAAAGAAATTTTAATTAAAATATTTAAAATATATTAATTTTAATATAAATAAATTTATAAAATATTTATATATTATTTAATATATTCTATATATATAAAAATATATAATAAAAATATATAAATATATTATTATTATTATTATTAATATTATATTTAAATATTTTTATTATATTATTTAAATTTTTAAATATAAAATATTTAAAATATATATTATAAAATATTTATTTTTTTAAATTACATAATAATTATATAAAATATATTATTATAAAATATTTATTTTTTTAAATTATATAATAATTATATAAAATATATTATTATTTTATATTTAAATAATTTATTATTAATTATTTATATAATATTATATATATAAATAATATAAATATAATATATAATATATAATAATATAAATTTATTTTATTAAAATTTATTAATAAATATAATTTTAAAAATATATAATATAATAATTTATATTTTATTATAAATTTATTTATAATTAAATTATTTTATATTAAATTAAATCTTTAATGTATAAATTTTTAAATATAATTTTATTTTTTTAAATATAAATAATTAATTATATTTATTATTTAATATAATTATAATTATTAATTATTGTATTAAAAATATTATTAATTATTTATAAAATAATTAATAATTTTTATTATATTAAATTTTTAAAATATATTATATTAATAATATAATAAAAGAATATAATTAAATTATTATATAATAATTATATTATAATAATATAATATATATTATATTATATATTATTTATTATTTATTAAAATAATATTAAATTAATTAAAATAAATTATTTATAATAAATAAATAGAATATTTATTATAAAATTTAATTTATATTAATTATTAATTATTTATTTATTATAAATAATTATATAATAATATAAATCTTTAAAAAAATAAATATTTATATATTAATATATTTTTATTTTAAATAATTTATAAAAAATATAAAAAATATTTAATTATATTTATTTTATTATATTATATTATATATATAATATAATTTATTATTATTTTTATTAATAATAAATAATATATAATATAATATATATTATATTATTTTAATATAATTATAATTTTATTAATAAATTATATATTTAAAATTTAAAAATATTTATTTTATTATAAATAATTTAATATATATAAATTTTATTAATTATATATAAAATAATATATATAATTAATAAGATTTTATTTATATTTAATTATATAATAAAAAATATTTATTATTTATTATTTTTTTATATATTATATATTATTTATTATTTATTATTTTTTTATATATTATATATTATTTATTATATATTATTTTTTTATATATTAAAAAAATGCATTAATAAGTCTTTTTAAATTTAATTACCTTTATTTAACGCTTAATTATTAAGGTTACCCTTAACTTTATTTATTTAATCTTATACCTTAAAACCTTATTTATATCTCCCTATTATTTCTTTTATTTAAGCTTAATTCCCTTATATATTTAATATTCCCTTATTATTTATATTATTTTTATTTTATTTATCTCTTTATTTTTTATATTATTATTTTTATTTAATCTTTATCCTTTTTAATTTATATATAATAAATTTAATTTATTATTTTATTATTTATAAAGATTATTTTATCTTTAATATATATAACTTATATTAAGTTTATTATCTTAAATATTATAATTATTTATTTAATAAATCCTTAAACTACCTTATTAAGTTTAATATTTCTTTATTTCCCTTTAATATTAAGATTATATTTCTTCCTCTATTATTAATTTTTATTATATATAAATAAGGCTTTCCCTTTAATAATATATTTATTTTTATAAAGAGATATATTTTTAAGTTTCCACCTTATCCTCCTCCTTTAGTTTTATTTATAAGCTTTTTTAATTACTATTATATTCCCTTAGTTTTAATTATAAGCTCCTTAAATCGCTATAATTTTTCCTTAATTTCCCTTATTCTTCCTTATTTATTTTAACCTTTATTATCCTTATATAATATTAATAATTTATATTATAAATAAGTTAAATTATATTAAGAAAGCTTTAATTAAGCGTTATAATTATAAATTAATATTATAAAGCTTTTAATTAAGTTAATTATTATTTAATATAAGATTATATTTATTAAGATTTTAAATTACCCTTTATATATTTAACTTTCCTAAATTTATAAAGGCTCTTTATATAACTTTCTTTAAAATTAATAATTTAATTTATATTATAATTTAATTAAAAAGTTTTTGCTTTTAAGTAGCTTAATAAAATAATATAATATTATTATAAATAATTATAAGCTTACTCTTTAAGTAAGTAATAATTAATAATAAAAAGAAATTAATTTCATTCTTTAGTCTTATTTAAAGTTTAATCTTATTATATTTATTAAGGTTTAAGAGATTATAAGAGAAAGATTATTAATTATTATAAAGTTTATTAAAATTAATAATAAAAAGGGTAATATTTATTTTATTAAATTAATTAAGGATATTAAGATTATTAAGTAAGAATAAAGATAAAAAGAGTTTTAAAATAATTTAATTAATATAAAAGCTTAGTTATAATTATAAAAGATTTAAAATCTTTTATAAGGTAATATAAGGAAGTAAAAAAATCAAAGGAATTTAATTTATTCTTTTAAATAATTAAGGAAAAGTAGCTATAAATAAAAGGAAGATAATAAGCTTTTTATGAATATTTTAAAAGCTTTATAATAAATAATAAAGGAATAAAAAAGGTTTTAAATTATTTAAATTATAAAGAAAGAGGATTTTTAATTAACTTAAGAATATTATATAATTAATAATAATATTTCTTTAATTTTATTTAATTAATTAAGTAAATTAAAGGGGAAGGGATTAATAAATAAATAATTTAAAGATTTATTATCTTAAGTTATAAGATTAACCTTTAATATAATAGCTAAGAGTTTTATAAGGGGAAGTAAATTTAAGGAAAAAGAGAGTAATTTAAGTAAATTTATTAAAAGTTAATTTAATAAATTTTAAAAAGAAATAAATTAAATTATATTAAAGCTTAAAGAATTATCTTTATTTATAAATTAAAAGGGAATTAAAATAAAGATATATAATTTTATTAATATTAATATAAATTAAATAAAAGATTTAATTATTAAAAATAAAAAGTAAATTAAAAGAGGAAAATTAGTTAATAATAATAAGGATATTTTAAAATAAAATAAAAGTAATAAAGTTAAAGATTTATTAATAAAAGTAAGCTTTAATATATTATTTATAATTTAATAATAAGAGGTTAATATTATAAAAGTTAAATTCCTAAATAATTTATTTATTTTACTTAAAACTCTTTAGCTTAAATTAAAATATAATTAATTAAGTTTAAAATAGCTTAATTTATAAAAAAATAATAATATCTTAATTTATTATTTATAATTTATATAGCTATTAAGAAATAATAAAATATTATTTAAAAGATATTATTTATAATTTCTTTATATAATAATAAATTTTATTTTATAATATATATTATTAAAATATATAATATATTCTTAAATTCTTATAATTTAATATATAATAAAAGATATTTCTTATATTTAAAGATTATAAATATAAAGAAAATATTTTTATATTTAAATAAGCTTAATAGAATTTAAAAAGATTTATTTAAAATAACTTTTCATTAATATTATTTATTTTAAAGCAATAATAATAAAATAATATTCTTTAGGTTTTTATTAATATTATTTATTTTAAAAAAATAATAATAAAATAATATTCTTAAGGTTTTTATTAATATTACCTATTTTAAAAAGATAGAAGTAAAATAATATTCTTAACATTCTTATTAATATTACCTATTTTAAAAAAATAAAAGTAGGATAATATCTTTAAGGTTTTTATTAATATTACCTACTTTAAAAAGGTAAGGGTAAAATAATATTCTTAAAATTCTTATTAATATTATTTACTTTAAAAAAATAAAGGTAAAATAATATCCTTAAAATTTTTATTAATATTATTTACTTTAAAAAGGTAAAAATAAAGATAAGATAATATCCTTTAAATTCTTATTAATATTATTTATTTTAAGAGGTAAAAAGTTTAAAGGTAGGATAATATTCTTTAAATTCTTATTAATATTATTTATTTTAAAAAAAATAAGGGTAAAAAAATATTTTTAAAGTTTTTATTAATATTACTTATTTTAAGAAAATAAGAATAAAATAATATTTTATAAAGATAAAATATTTATATTTAAATAGGCTTAATAAAATTTAAAAAGATTTAATTTAAATTAAAATAATAAAAAAATATTAAGATAAGCTTAAATATATTATAAATTTTATAATCTTAAATTATAAGCTTAAATTTCTCCTTATCCTTTTTATTTAAAATACCTTTATTATTATTATCTTTAAAATTTATATTTTTAATATTATTAATATTAATATAATTATTTTTATTTAATTTTTCCTTAGCTTATTTAAGTATATTCTTAATATTAATACCTTATATAATTAAATTAACTTTAAAATCTTTTTAAATATTTATTAATATTATTAATTAAGCTAAATAAAGCTTTTTTTATATTATATAATATTTATATAATTTACTCTATAATTATAAATAATATTAAAAATAAAGTATATTTTTTAAATTTAATATATATTAAATAAAATTAATTATAAAGGATTTATAAAGATTATATATCTTAGGTAATATTTAAATATTTAAATTAGCTTTATTTATTGAAATTAAATTATTAAAAAAATCACTATTAGCTTCTTTAAATAATATATTATATTAAATTATTATAATTAGGTTAGGAAAGTATTAAAAATTAATAAGCTTATTAATATAAATATATTAATACTTATCTTAATATTAAATAAGATATATATTTTAATATTTTATAAATAAATATACCTTAAAGTAAATTTATAATATAAATATAAATAAAAGCATTAAATAATTAAAAAAATAAATATAAGATTAAAGTTAATTAAAATGAAGTTATTAAAAGTAATCTTAAAGATATTAATATAAAATAAAGTTAATTAATCTTAAAAAGCTTTATATAAATATATATATATTTATATATATATACTCTTTAAAATTTTATTATATCTATATTAATATATGATTAATAATTCTTAATATATTAATTTAAAAAGTTTATATTATAATAATAAATATCTTGAAATTAAAGCGGTTAATTATATAATTAAAGTAAGAGTTTTTTATTAAGTTTATTAAATAAGATAATAAGTTGCTTTTATTATTTATCTTTATTATATATTAAAAGGAATTATATTTTTTTAGCTAAATCTTAATATAGTTTTATTAGCTTTTTATATATAAATTATAATAATAGCTAATAATAAATAATAATTATAATCTTATATTTATTTTTATAATCTAATTATATTATTATTAATATAATTTTATATTTTTAAATAACTTTAATATATTAAGTGAAAATATTATATTAAGTTTATATAATATTATTAATATAAATTTAAAGAATATATTATAAATAAATATTAATTTTAATATAAATTTAAAAATTATATTTTAAAAGCTTATAATAGCTATTAATATATTATATATAATTAGGTTTAAATATTATAAATTTACCCTTTTTATAATAATATACTTTTTATCTTAAAGTTTATTTTTTTAAGAAAAGTTATTAAAATATTATATAAATATATTAATAAGGGATAATTAATTTATAATATTATTATATATAATAATAAGCTTAATAATTATTTTAATAAGGAAAAAGAATTAAAATATAAGAGATAATTATTATAAGATATTTTTAAAATTTATTTTATTAAAATAATAAATACTTAAGAGTTAAATATTAATATAAATTAAGTTTTTTTTAGATTTTTATAATAATTATTTTATTAATTATAAAGTTATTTTTATAAAGTAAAATAATTAAATTATTATTAAAAGGAGCGTTATTATAATAATAAAAAATAAATTAATTATAAAGTTCCTAAATATCTTAAGTAATAATATATTAAAATAAAAGACCTTAAGCTTTAATATAATATTTAAGAGTTTTTATAAATATATTTTATTAATAAAGATAAAAAATATTTATTTTAATAATTAAAATAAATAAATTAAAAGAATATTTTAAAAGAATATATTCTTAAAGGGGATTTAGGTTTTTCGCGGCATAAGGTATAGTAATTAGAAGTATTATATTAATATTAATTTAAGAATAATAAGTATAAAGTATAATAAAGATATATAAAGTAGAAGGAAATAGATTTAATTAATTATAAGGGAATAATGTTAATAAAAATAAAATAAAATAAGAATAAAGTTATTTAAATTTAAAAAGCCTTAATTAAAAGATATATTTTATATAAAATTTTTTATATAAGATAACATTTTTATATAAATAATATATTATATATTTATATATTTAAAAATAAATAATAAATTAAAATAATATAATTATAATTATTTAATATATAATTAAAGTAATAAAATTATTTAATATATATTTAATAATTAATATTTTATAATTATATATATATATAAATTAAATATAAATTTATTTAAATATATATATATTAAATTATAAAAATTTAAAATATTAAATATAATTAATTTCTTTTATTAATAATATTTATTTTTATATTATAATATTTATTTTATATTATAAGAATTATTTTATATTTATATATATTTTATTTTATTTTATTATATTTAATTAAAATATTTTTTTATATTATATTATATATATAAAATATAATTTATTATTATTTTTATTAAAAATAAAATTATATATATATAAATTAAATAAATATTATTAATATTTTAAATTATTTAATTTTAAATTATTTATTAATATTATATATATATATATATATATATTAAAATTAATTTTATAAAATAAAGATTTATTAATAAATTTAATTAATTATTTTATTAATTAATTTATTATTTATATTTATATTTATATTTTAATATATATAATAATATAATAATTAATATTTAAAAATATTAATAATATATATAAAATAATATTAATTTAATTTATTAATTAATTATTTTAAATATTATATAAAATTATTATATTTATATATAATTTATAAAGTATTAAATATTTTTAATAAATAAATTAAATATTATTAATTCTTTAATTAAATAATATATTTTATTATTAATAATATATATATTATTTTAATTTTTAATTTAAAAATATAAATTTATATTTTTATATTTTAAATCTTAATAAAATATTTAATATAAAATATTTATTAAATAATTTTATTAAAAAAGATTAAATATATTTAATAAATTATAAATAAATAATTAAAAAAATTATTTTATTTAAAGTTTTAAATTCTTTATAAATTAATATATTAATTAAATTTATAATATATTATATAATATTTAAAATATTATATAATTAAAAAAGATATATATTTTTATAATTATATTTATTAAAATAAATAATATAATATATTAAAATTTATTATTATAATAAAAAAAAGAATTTATTAATTATTTAAAGGCTTTTTTATAAAATTTATAATAATTATTAAATTTATTATATTAAGCTTTAAAAATTATATTATATTAAATAGTTTTTATATAATAATTAAAAAAATATTTATAATTTAATTATATAATATATTTTTTAAAAAAATATTTTTATAATTTATATTTTATTATAAATATTTTATAATTAAATCTTTTTATATTAAATTAATTTATAATATAAAAAAGAATTAAATTTATATTCTTTATATTATAAATATAAATTCTTTAAAATAATTATAATTTTTAAATATAATTTTATTTTTTTAATATAAATAATTAATTATAATTATTATTTAATATAATATATTAAAATTTATTATTATATAAAATAAAAATTATTAATTATTTAAAGATTTTTTTTATAAAATTTATAATAATTATTAAATTTATTATATTAAGCTTTAAAGGTTATATTATATTAATAAATTTAAAAAACATTATTTTTATTTATTTATTAATATAAAATTAAATTATTTATATTTTTAAAATTATGAATTAATTTTAATAAATATAATTATAAAAATATAATTTTTAAAATTAAATTTATAATTTTTAAATATAATAAAGTAAATATAATTTATTTAATAAAATATTCTTTTTATATAAAATATTAAATTATTATATTATAAATATAATAATTATTATAATAAATATATAAATAATTTTTAATTTTATATAAAAATATATTTAAATAAAGAATATTATTTAATAATTATTAAAATAATATATTATTAAATTATATATAATTATTATATTAAAATAAAATTAATTATCTTATTTATCTTTATATATTAATCTTATTTAATTATTATATAAATATATTCCTTTAAATAATATATTAAATAATATAATAAATATAAATTTAATTATATAATTATATATATATATATAATATATTATATAATAAAAGCTATTTAATAATAATTATATATATAAATATATAAATAAAAAAATAAAATTTAAAGATTTTAATAAATATTTTTATTATATAATTAATAATTTTATAAAAAAATAATTTAATATATAAATTAAATATATTATAAAATTATAAATTATATTGTTTTATTTATATATTTATAATAATATAATCTTAATAAATAAATAAAGAAGGGTTTTAAAATTTAATAAATTCTTAATTAAGTAAATTAAAGAAAATCCTTATATATATAATTATTTAAATAAATATTATAAATAAATATATAAATAAAAAAATATTATTATTTATAAATATATATTATAATTTTAAATTTACAATTTTTTAAATATAATATTTTTATTTTATAAATTTTATAAATTTTCTTTTTATATAAAACATAATATTATTTTAATTTAATTTATTTAAATATTTAAATAAATATAATTTATAAATTTCTTAAAATATAATTATAAAAGTATTATATTAAATTTATTATTAAATATATTATATATATTAAATTTAATTATAATTCTTTATATATTAATATAATAAATTTAATAATAAATTTAATATAATAAATTTATAATAATATATAAAAAGCTTTATAAATTATATTTATTTAAATATTTAAATAAATATTATAAAATTATTATTATTTAAAAAAATTTATTATTATTTTATAAATATATAAAAATTAAAATTATTTATAAAATATATTTATATTTCTTTTAAAATAAATTCTTTTTTAAATATATTTAATAAATTATAATTTAAATATAATTATTAATAAATTTATTATTATAAATATATTTAAATTATATTTTATTAAAATATATTATTATAATATTTAAATAAAAGCTTTTATATAATAATTAAATAAAATTATTATATAAATTAAATAAAAATATAAATATAAAATTAAAGAAAAAAATAAATAAAAAATTAAATATTATTATATACTTAAGTTATTTATCCTAAATTAACTTAATTAGCCTTAAAAAGCCTTAATTATACCTTAATAATAAAGACTTTACCTAAACCCTTAAGCCTACCTTAATATTACCTTATATTTATTTCATTATATACTTATTTCCCCTAGCCTCCTGCTTTTAATTATTTCTTATTTATCTTTTTAAATTCTTACTTCTCTTTATTATATTCATTTTATATTTATTTAATATTTATAATGTAATATAATATACTTTATTAACTTTAATTATTTATTTAATTTAAATATTTTATATTATAATATATCTTAATTATAAACCTTTTCCTAAACTTTTTTTTTATATATATTTTATTCCTTATTTATTTATTTTATTTTTTTTTCTCTATTTTTTTATTAAGCTTTTATTATTCTTTTTTTTCTTTATTAAATATTTTAAATATTTATTAATAATATAAAAAATAAATTTTAACTCTTTATTTATTATATTCTTAAGCATCTTATTAATAATATTATTAAATCCTTTAGCTTTTTTTAATTTATATTTCTTTTTATTTTATTTAACCTTTATTTTTATTAAATTTTACTTTATTAATCTTTTTATTATAAAGAATTTATTTTTAATAAAAGAATAATTAAAAATATTTAATTTATAATAATAATTAAGGTATTTATTTTTAAGAAAATTATAATTATTTATATTTATAATAATATATTTTTATATTAAGCTATTACTTTTTTTATTAAGATAAATAATATATTTAATTTTAAGAAGCTTAATTATTAATTTATTATATTACTTTATTTTTAAGATATTATTATTTAATATTATAATATTTAATTTTTTAAAAAATAAATAATTTATAATTATAATTTAATGCTAAATTCCTTAAATATTTTATTTAATTAAGGCTATATTTTATTTATTCTTAAGGGTTTTAAGCTAAATAAAATGCTTAATATTTTATAATATATTTTTATATTAATAATAATTATAATAAATATAATATTATAATATTTATTTATTTTATAATTATTTATAATAAATATAATTAAGCTACTTTTAGCTTTAAGAAGTTTATTAATAATATAAATAATATAATTAAGTTTATTTTTATAATATTTAAGCTTTAGCATTAAATATATAATTTCTTAACTTTAAATAATATAGCTATATAAATTAAGGTAATTTATAATAATAAAAAGCTTAGGATTATTATAAATTAATAAAAGCTTAAATATTAATATATAAGAAATAAATAATAATAATAAATATTTTAATTTTATAATTTTATAGCTTTTAATTATATTTATTAATATTTATTAAATTTATAAGATAGCTTAATAATTAAGGCTTTTTAAAGATAATTAAGGATATTATAAAATATTATAATATAAATAAGCTTAATTATAAAGGGTTTTAAGATATAAGGATAAATATAATAATTAAGTAGAATATATAATATAAAAGTTAAGGCTTTATTATTTTAGGTAAAAGTAAAAGCCTATAGATAGGGTGGGTTAAGTAATTATAAAGTGGGGTATTTATATTAACGCAACGTTTTGTCGCAAAAAACTATTTAGTCCATTTTAGATGATAGGGTGCCCGCCCAGCAATATAGCGCGTCTTGGCACCGTCCCTTCACACGGAGCGACATCCGTTGCGAGATGAAATGGGCCGGATTGGGACTTGAGTTCGCATCTCCGTGATGCCTCCTCGTGCGGCCCCACCATAGCGCTTTCGGGGGTTGCCCGCAAGGGGATCTGTCTCCAAAGGGGTCCGCCACGAGGTAGAAGCACTAGATTATATATCTGCATGGACAGGACTGGCCTTCGCTCCAAGCCACGCAGCCATGCCCAGCCTATGCTAAACGGGTTTAATTCATCCCGTATGCCAAACTGAGGTGTCTAAACCTTGAACACAATCCCTCCATTTTGGTCCTGCACCATGAAGGCCTCACTGTTCTCTCTCGTCGCTGCTCTCGCCGGCACGGCGACTGCTCAGGTCCAGGGCAAAGCGTTCGGTTTTGCTGCTGGCACTACTGGAGGTGGCTCAGCCGCGCCTCAGGTTCCGTCGAGCCTTGCTCAGTGAGTGCGGACGGTATTCAACTCAGTCCACTGCAATTATAGACTAACACTCCTCAGACTCAAGGAATGGCTCACCGACAGCACAGCGCGAACCATCATGATCGACCGTACCTGGGACTTCCGCAACACTGAGGGCACAACTACTGGCAAATGCTGCAGCGACAACCGGACGACCAAGTGCCCCGGCGGTACCTCCAAGGGCCAGGCCTGGATCCAGGACACGTGCGATGCTGCGAGCGGTACCTGGGTCGACTGCACGTACGACAACGCAGCCAAGACACCCATCGACGTGAACAGCAACAAGAGCATCGTCGGCGTCGGCACCAAGGGCGTCATCATCGGCAAGGGCCTGCGTGTCCGCGGGGGCAAGAGTAATGTCATTATCCAGAACATCCACATAACCAACCTCAACCCGCAGTACGTCTGGGGCGGCGACGCCATCACCCTCGATGGTTCCGACAAGGTCTGGATCGACCACTGCAAGATCTCCCTGATCGGCCGCCAGTTCATCGTGTCCGGCTGGGGCGCCGCCGGCAAGGTGACCATTTCCAACACCGAGTTCGACGGCAAGTCGGAGTGGTCGGCCGGCTGCAACGGCAAGCATTACTGGACTGCTCTCCTGATCGGCGCCAAGGACTACTACACCTTCTCGGGCAACTGGCTGCACGATGTGTCTGGTCGCTCGCCGCACATGGGAACCACAAACACGGCAGGCAGCGAGAACCTCTTTCACGGCGTCAACAACTACTTCCAGAACGTCGGAGGCCACGCCTTCGACATTGATGGAAACACCTGGGTCCTGCTCGAGGGCAACTACTTCGACACCGTCACCACCCCCATCACGCCTGCCAGCCTGACCAACGGTGGGAATATCTACGTCGTCAACACCATCGCCGAGGCATCGGCCTGCACTTCCCCGCTGGGTTACATCTGCGAGTGGAACCGTGCCCAGAACTCTGGTACCGTCAACACTCTCACCAGCTCCGCTGCACTTTCCAAGCTGGGCGGCTTCAAGTCCTCGCTTATTGGCCACATCGGCGTGGCAGATGTCCCTGCAAAGGTCAAGGCCAATGCTGGTATTGGCAGGACGACCAGCACAAATGCTTGAACAGTCGTTGCATAATTAGCCTTGGGTCCGAGACCTCCCACGCATGAAGTGCAAACACTACGTCACAAATATGCGAGACTCGTTCTGACGACGCCCAGTCAATCTTTGGGTATTCAGTTGTATTTAGTTTTCCAACATGTACATAAATACATTGTGGCTGTTTTGACGCACTCGCATATTCATGGACAACGGTCCACCTCAGAGTTGTCCTTCACTTAACAAGTGAAACTGACTTGTAAAACTGGCAAGAAACCTAACTCAGATCGGTCAGAGGGAAATGGGAGCGCCAATGTTCAAAGAGGGGTGCTAGATTCCGATAGGGTGAAAATTTCAGTACCTTGTCTTTCACTAGACGGAATTTTGCGGTTGGAATACAATCATAGAAGTGTGAGTGGATCTGGAGGGGGGGGGGGGGCAGACCGAGTAGTCAGTAGAGAACGCACAAGACCTGTGGCATCTCAAAGCCAGTAACTGTACAAGAGACGTAGCTGCTGTAACAAACGCCTCTTTCAATAGAGAAGTCCTAGCTTGAGGAGTAGGGTATAAAGTGAAGTCTCTGAGGTTGAATTCTGGATCCATGTCTCCCTGGTCTAGCATTCCATTCAAGATTGGCAGCACTGATACAATTTACAGGACAAAGTGGAACTGCCCCAGCTGTTATTGGACACAATTGCCTTCAAAAGTGACCTGGGCCTTTCTTTGTGTTTGCCAAGTCTGCCCAACTCTCCAGGCTAACTTCCTTTTCACAAATCTACACAACCAGTGGATCTGCTCACCACAACTGAACCCATCAGGCAACTTCTTTCCTCTCACCAATGATCATTGTTCACTTTGCAGCCGGTATCCCCATCAGCAGAAACCTTACCTTTCGTTCATGTCTGTCATTTTGCCTCTCAGATGAGCATTCTGTTTGCGCTTTCAGTCAAACACGACCACGCGCCTACGTGACACCACAAACGGCTATTTACCAGACAACACGGCCTACAGTTCCGAGTCAACACACCCCCATCATACGCAAAATGCCATCCCAACGGAAGGGTTGCAAGAGCCGAAAGGTTACGAAGCAACGAAAAGCCCGCCAAGCCCGCAAACATCGCGAGGCGCGCCAGGCGCGACGTGAGCGCGAGAACAGACGACACCTCAATGCCGTACCTTTTGCATCAGATCACAAGAGCGAGCAGGACCTCGAGTCTGGACGACATTCAAGGCGACGTAAGCGCAAGAACAAACGACACCTCAAAGCCGTACCTCTAGCATCAGATCATAAGAGCGAACAGGACCTCGAGCCCGGACGACCTTCAGCAAGTATCACTCGCTTCCACCGCTTCCCCGACCTACCCCTCGAGCTCAGAGAAATGATTTGGGACAAATGCATTCCGTCGCGCTTGGTCATCCCAGACCTGAATTTGACCACGGGGTTTCACAATGGCCCACCTGACAGCCAGCGAAACCCGCCGAAGATTTCTCAGGTCTGCCATGAGGCTCGGGGAGTTGCTTTGCGATACGGTTCTCGGATCACACTGGGAACATGGCATAGGGAGATGTCAACCCATGGACGCAGACCAGATCATACGACCGACGACAAGGCATGGTTTGATACTAGCAGGGACACACTCCTGTTTTCCCAAACAAAATCTGAGCGACGAAATTCTTTCAAAGCTTTCACACCCTCCTTGAAACGCATCAGCAACGAGGCTATATCGGCCGTCAGACCTTCAGGTCGTCTTGGCTCTCTGAGCCGTGACCGAGGGAGCATCTACGATGTGTCCGGGACCAACATGTTCAGTTCCGAATGGCTACAGAAAGCAGATGTGGCATACGTTGTCCAGGGGTACTATTTGTCGGCGGAACTTGCCGCGGTCGTCGACAGCGGTCTTTTCGGTCTCTTTGGCGAGAACAGAATAATCATGGTCGACCTCGATGACACAGAGACGTTTCGCAAGCTCAAAAAGCTACGAATTGGCTTCCCCTTCCAAAGGTTCTCGCTCTATGTGGACTTTCAGGACATCGAGGAAGCCCCCGAAATCAACCAAGACCAGATCCCTGAACATGGCAGGTCTCGGTGGCTCTTCGAGATGTTTTGCAACAACAAAGCGGGAGGGAACGCCGACGACACCACAAACCCAGAAGAATTCGAGCAGGTTTTCAAAGACACACCAAACTTCCGGCTGGTGGCATTGGTGATCTTATGCCTGGATTGCAGGTTTCCTCTTGGGCCCTGGTTCGACGAACTTTGTAGGTCATCGAAAGACCGTCTCCCATCCTATAGGCCGGCGCTTGATGGTCCGATGGCGCTCGGGCAAGTACGGAAACTTCAAGTTGTGACCACGAATGGGGGATGGAAAATCACGCCAGGAAAAGCTTTGACAACTAGTAACTCTGTCAGAGCACTACGCCGACTCGTGGAGTTACAGTATCCTGGTCTCTTCGTGGACGGCCAATATACAGGGTGATCCTATTCGCAGATTTCATCCCAGCGCATGGAAGTATTTGATAGACCAAGTACGGAATAGACTGGAGGCCGTCATTTTCATCATGGGCATACCAGATTGAAAAGCTACCACAGAGGCTATTACACCACAATGAGAAAAGTACAGGATACTTGTGTTGAGCGATTTTGGAACTATGGAGCTCGAATCATCAGGAAGTACTCCCTCCGTACCGCAATATGCTATGACGTGGTTGCACACGTCCAGCTTGTCCTAGTGTTGCGTCTGCAATAGAAACATTGATCTATTAGATGCTGCATGTATAATTATCTCTCTGTCTCGTACATCTACCCTCACGTCCGATCGAAGCCTGCACTTCTTTCTCTACCAGGATCGTCATCTAATAAGTTTTGCCTAAGTAGAAGCGTGGCTTTCCGCTACAGGCCTTTCTTGATCAGAAATCACATCGTTCATATTCTCACTAATAAGCTTCTGAGTGAAATGCCTACAAGAAGCGTTATAAAGGCCTTAATCGGCGCCATAGTAATTGTCGCAGAGGTAGTGATCTGGGCAGGAGTTAGGCCGTAGAGATGAGATCTATGTATTCAGCGCACCATACGGGCAGCTGTTCTGTCTGGCTTGCTTGCAAGAGCTTGATTTCGAGATTGGTCACGACTGTCAGGTTCTATATATTGTCTCTCCTGTCCAAGTCTCTCAGCTGGAACTCAGTCGACTTCGTATGTGCCTGCATGCGAAGAGCCCCGGATCGACATCGGTTCTTGACACAGGAGGCCGCTATTTTCGGATCTGTGAACACCTGAAATGGGTGACCGTCATACCTTCTTGACGTTAGATGGCTTCTTTGAGACATAAGATTTTGAGGTATCTGCAGAACAAAGCCCACGAAGAAAGAGACGACAATTCTTCTGGACCCGTAACTGGCCATTGTGCTAAGTCTTGCTCGCCCAGGAGGTATCTGGCTTGAGAGGCCTCGAAGTCCAGTCAATATTCAGTCATCGGGCATCTAGTTAGTCATATGCTGTACATTTTAAAACGATATTACACC
Organism: Diaporthe eres; assembly: GCA_022225955.2. Taxonomy (NCBI): domain Eukaryota; kingdom Fungi; phylum Ascomycota; class Sordariomycetes; order Diaporthales; family Diaporthaceae; genus Diaporthe; species Diaporthe eres. The sequence goes on along the minus strand of JAKJXM020000010.1, from coordinate 1,875,150 downwards.
TAGCTGGCTTCTGTAGCCTTTGGTACCAGCATCGTGTCAAGGAAACTGCTCATTCACTGCAGGCTCAGGGCACAAGAACAAGTGAATGAACGAAGCTGCAGTTGATGTGTTTGCACTTCATCTAGCTTCCCAAAAGTGAAGCTGGAACATCGAAGCTCGGGCTGGTACAGAGCAGCACTGTTCCCACACTGCAACCAAACTGTCCACGCCTTACGAATTTAGCCCGTCTTGGTACCTTCCCATGATCGTCATCGTCAATTTCCGACAACATCAACGCGTGCTCTGCATCCCGGCATCACGCATAACTACTCAGCCTATCGCTCGATCTGTCCTTGCCACCACAAACAACATGAAGGCCGATCATACCACACTTCTCGTTACGGTACAGCTGCTCTTTCTCGCTTACGTCCTTGCCCCAACCGGAATGGCGGCCAATCGCACAACCCTTCACTGGGCAGTGGAGGCGCTCTGTCTCGCTGAGTTCCTTTCCCGCGGCATTGTGCTTTTCTTGGAAAAGATGATTGTCATCCTCGCCCCGAGCACTCCAGGCCGCAGGATCAGCACAACTATTGGCGTCATGCTTCCACTGCCAGTCAACCTGCACTTCATCCGCTGCTTTCTCGAGCAATCGCAGCCAGAAGCCCCGACTTTTGACATCACTGTTATCCACAGGGAACACATCGCATTCATGGTCCTGTCCATTTTGCTGCTGGCCTCGGCGTTTCTGTCGGGGACCTGGCGTTATTTACGGGCAAGCAGGTCCCCCGACCTGGAGGGCAACCGTCGCAGGCTACAAGAGTTCCGGCTCGTGCTTTCGGAACTCCTTGACGCTTCCATAGGCCTTATCCTCGCCTTGAGATCCCACCAACTTTTGTGGGATGTTCTAGTCGCTGTCGCCCAGTCACGAAACATCCCGGAAGCCAGTCTGGATCGAGCAGGCATTCTGGATCGCATGAACCAGATCTCCAAAGACCGTGTACTATTGGGCTGGCTCTTGGAGGTACAAAATGCTCACATGGGACAATTAGAGAACAGGCTTCGACGCTGGTTCTTTGATGCACTGGATATTCCAGAGTAGGGTAAGGTCCACCATCGCCGCCGTTTCCCTTACACAGGGTCTCCGCCCCGGTATCTCATATTATTTTGTGGTACTGGGTATACTGACAGATTCTTAGAATTAATGGATGCCGCAATTGTCACCAACGAGGCAATTTGGAGGGAATCGACTCATGGGGGGACCTAAATTGATCGCTGGTGAAGTATGAAACACCGAAGCCCACACGCGGTGATGACGTGTGTTGATCAATTCTCCCTCAAGAGGTCGGAACTCATTTCCCCAGCGACACCTGTATTTGTTCCGCTGACACAGGCCACCATATCTCACAGCCCAGATTGAGAGAGAGAAGGAATTTCGGAGACATCCTCGGCAAAACCTAGATAGCTCACTGCGGGGCCGAGGCTGAACAGATTCGTGACGAGAATTTGAGATCTGGATCGGCAGCTTTCGAGGGCTAGGGTCGAGCTTGGTGTGATAGAGTAGGTTATGGGACAGGCCGCTACTTCTGTACCAATACAGATGTGGTTAAGGCACCTGGACATATAAGTGGCTTTTGCCGATATCCTGGCATTTCGAGCGTCCATGCAAACTCCGAGCAGGTCAATTCGACCCTGGCGTAGGTAATATACGAGGGTCTTTACATGTATGTGTACTTCAAGAACATGTCTTCTTCCTGCCACTTCCTGGTACGAATTTCCTGATGGTTGAGGCCACGTATGTGAACTGCTAGCAATCCCGAGCTCTACGTCTGTGCTACAGTAGGAGACGGAGGAAGACACTAGTCGACTAGTCAAGTAACCGATAGTCAATAACATATACCATTCCCATGTCCATCAAGAAATGCTCGCGATCTCATGCAACACTCGAGCAATCACCGGCTTGCAGTCTTGTCCAGACATGGCCGGCATCGTTAAGGTCCACATCATCTTGGACCGACCAACCGCTACTCCAGTGCGGATTCTTTAGAAATGCATCCATTTACAGGCTTAAATCTAGAGCGATATGCTAACGTACAGGTAACATGAGATAGGATACGGCTTCGTTTTATGATTGGGAAAAGGATGCGGTGTAAACACATCTTAGCAGACCGTCGAGGAGGCTGCCCCGATGCTAAAAATTGTAGCGTCCCAAAATGTTGACGGACAACCTGTTTACGAGGCTTCCTGGCAACCAGGAGGTTAGACTACGGGTGACTTGCTGAAGTAGATGGCAGAATACGGCATTCTCTTGTCTATAAGTATACAAGCAGCCACCTTCGCAAGCCGGCTTTATTTGTCCCAAGTGGCTCTTCCGCTCCCTTCAACACTCGAAACAATTTTCCCACTCATCTGCCACCATACATAAATCATCACCAGGCTACAATGTATTCTCCTCCCCAGATTATCCTTCTGGGTGCTGCCCTCGCCGCAGCGGCCCCTATCTTCCCCGACATCACCCTCACCGAGCGAAGCACTAAGAGCTTCCCGCCCAGCCCGACCAACGGAACCGCCCCGAACAACGGTACCCATCGAGTCGACCTACATCCCGTGCTCAAAGGGTGCGACAAAGAACTCCAGGAATTGAGGAAGTGCAAGGCCAAAGACTCGCACGAGTGCGTCACGGAGCAGGCCAATTACAGCCAGTGCAAAAAGCACGAGGAGATCATGGATCTGATCCGGAAGATGCTCGAAAAAGACCCGCCGGTGTACTCAAACGTCACCGTGTTCGCGAGGGCGGCGGCCAACGGAACGGCCCCGACCAACGATGACCCCCCGGTCAACAACGGGGACCTCCCACTAATCCCCCTAGAGCCCTGCATCGACGAACTTGCAGTATACCTGAGGTGCCAGACCTGGGGCGTTAACGGCTCGCACGAGTGCGTCGCGGAGCAGGGCAACTACAGCCAGTGTAAAAAGCACGAGGAGATGCTCGATCTGATCCGGGACATCTTCGAAAAAGACCCGCCGGTGGACGCAAACGCCACCGTCTTCGCGAGGGCGGTGGGCGACGGAACGGCCCCGACCAACGATGACCCCCCGGACATCGACGACCCCTCAGTCCTCCCAGAGCCCCCAGTCCTCCGAGAGCCCTGCCTCGCCGAACTTGCAGAGTACCTGAAGTGCAAGAAAACAGGCCACGGCTCGCACGAGTGCGTCATAGAGCGGCAGAAGTACCACCTGTGCAAAGAGCGCGAGGGTGGGGACGAGGAGCTGCTTGGTATTACCGTCGCCGCCGTTGCGTCCCGGGCCGTGGCCGCGCCGACCGACGGAACGGCCCCGACCAACGATGACCCCCCGACAGCCATAGAGCCCTCCGAGAGGTGCAACGAGATACGTGAAAAGTACGAGAAGTGCAAGACCACAGGCGAGGGCTCAAAGAACTGCACCTTCGAGCGGATTCTATACTACGTGTGCAAGCAGCGCGCGACCAACGGAACGGCCCCGACCAACTATGACCCCGAGATAGCCATCGACCCGAAAGGCCCCGTTGCGTCCTTGAACGCGCCGACCAACCGCACCGCACCGGCCAAGGCCCCCCCGCCGGGCACCCTGGGCTACGAGCTCAGCAGGTGCAACCCTGAAGGCTACGTCAAGTGCCTGTCCGACGGCGGCGACGACTGCGACGCGGAGCTGGACAGGTTCGGCGAGTGTCGCGTCCGCGACCTGGCCAAGCAGCTTTTCAAACCGCACCCCGAGCCCAAGACCCCGGAAGACCCCGGTGTCTTCGCGAGAGCGCCGGCCAGCGTCCCCCCGCCGGACAGCCTGCGCTACAAGCTCATCGAGTGCAACGCCAAGGGCTACGCGAGGTGCCTGTCCGAGGGCCGCGGGGACTGCGACGCGGAGCTGCCCGGGCCCCCCAAGTGTGACAACGGGGACCTGGTCAGGTGGCTCTTCGCGCCGGGCCCCAAGCCCGAGGCCCCGGGGGCCACCTTCAAGCTTTTGCTGCGAGGTCCAAAAGACCAAAGAGGCAACGTTCTCCGCGACGGCGAGATTGTCGGCAACGTCTACGAGGCAGGCGCCAGGGTGCACATTACCGGCGATGTTGTCCTCCACGGCAGGGTTATCGGCAACGCTTTTGGTGGAGACCCCGATGTCTAAAAAGCAGGCGCTGGCTTGCGGGCCGCCATGCACGAAAGCGAGTGCTTTCACGTGTGTGCGCCTTGAGCTTGCAACTCTGTCGCGTGGCCCCTTGGTTTAGATTGTGTTTGGGTGGCTGCCGCCCTCGGATGTGATATTGATATCATAACTTAGTTAAAGATGGGCGAGGAAGGAAGGTAGCTGGCAGGATAACGTTGAATATCTTAACGTTTGCTCTTGAATTATGTGGCAGGGGTCTTGGATGGCAGAGGTTCCCAGTCATCGACAGTCTTTACATAGCCAGACTATCACAATCCCTTATGGAATAAATGGATCATCTTGTAAGCTCTATGATATTTGGGCAGTGATACTATGTGTGCGAGAGGGGGTGACCCGAAACCAAACCATACCATCAGACACATGGCACATCCTACCTAATCCAGTGCCCGAGAGCAGTCATAAGAACATCCAGAATTGGGCTGCGGTGGAATATTATGCTATTCAGAAACCGCAACACCACTGAAGAAACTCAGACGGTCTCCAGACAGACACCCAGACACCTGCAAAACCAGGTGTCCTGCTGCCGACATGTTTTGCAGTTTGAGCGCCCATTGAGTCGATCTCAGAGTGGACTTCCAACCGTTCCACACCCAAAATAGAGTCTTTTAACGGGCACATACCACATCCATATCTTCAAGAAGCTTCATTGTGTTCCTCTCCGCCAACGTTGGCTCATGATGGCTTAGACAAGAAATCGACACTTATCGTCGAAGCTTTCACATCCGACCAGTGTTGGGTTCTACTGTTGTATCATTGTTTCGCCCTTTTTAATGGTGAGTTTCGCCTCATTGGAGCCGGCGTTGGCATTGTGAAGTCAACATCAGCACGTGTTTACCTTAGGTAATTGAAGCTTCCCCATGGGCGAGTCTAAGGTGAGACCAGGATGCCCCTTGCTTGGAAAGCGAGGCCCCGAAAGCCCTTGTCGAACAGACCGGACACAGGGCGGGCGCATTGACGGTGGTGGGAACTTCGGAATAGAACCTGCAGCCTCATCTCAACGTCATAGGCACTAAGTCACCAAAGTGCCAATCCTCAGGCAACGTGGGTTCACCAAGGCAATTAGGTTGTTTGTGGCCCTCTGACTCGACAGGAAAAGCCGGCCATTCCCAACACTTGATCGCTTCTTCATCTCAACACGCCCACTTTGACTCTTTGGCTGCCCATCTTTGCAACTCCGAACCTCACGATACCTGTCTCCCCAGGTTCTGTGTCTCTTGCTGGGCGACTCCATCTGTTCCCAGCGTGAACTCCCGCACACGACAGCAGCCCAGCAACTGGGGCAGCCTCCGAGTCTCCCGTCCATCCACACCCAACTTACAGCCCACGACCCGATCAAGCCCTCCCAACTGCCCCCGAAATATGGCGCCCAAGAAAGCCCGATGTTCCTTCCAAGACTGCAAGGACCAGCCGCAGCGCATCGCGGGCGACTGCAGCTTCTGCAACGGCCACTTCTGCGGCAAGCACCGGCTGCTGGAGGACCACAAGTGCACCGGGTTGGACGACGTTAGTAACTAATCACGACGGTTTTCTTCTCTCTCCAGAGGTGGTGGGATGGTGGTAGAAAACGAGACCAGCTAATTTGGCCACGCAGTGTAAGAAGGAATCCCACGAGCGCAACGCCGCACGCCTGGAAAGCGAGAAGACGCAGGTTGTGAAGGGCGTGTAAGTCAAGGGAAGATCCGATGGGAGTGGGATATCATTGGGGGGGGGGGGGGGTGATAATATCGACGACTTCGCCACTGGGGGACGACGCCGAGTCATGGGTAGACAATGTCTAGTGACCCGCGGTGGTGCAGTTTAATGTTTAATCGTGGTGCGTTGAGCAGGATGTCGCTCGACTACGTTGTCGCACAGGAAACCAACAAGTTCGGGGGCTCAGGATGGGCTGGCTAATTCGGGAATACCACGTATCTGGGCACATGGGCAGCGACCGGCAGGGGCAGCGAACAATTAATATTCGGAGGGCCTCGCATCCTCCCCACGATTGCTACCTTGCAGCATGCAGCTGAGTGTCCATCCCGTACAACGAAGAGGGCGCTCATCCTCGTTTCCCGCGCCGCTTCGTAGGCCGTTTTGACTCGTCTTGGGTCTCCTCCTCTTCCTTGCCAATCTCTGCGCCTTCAGCAACAGCAGCTGTATCTTCTACCACCTCTTCCAGCTTGACAGCCTTGTCATCCTCCTTTACATTTACCTCCACCTTTGCCTCCCGCAACTTGCGCCCCTGGTTGACCTTTGCCCGGTCCGCCGCCTTGCAGAGCCCGTCAAGCCCCAAATTACAGTCCCCGCACTTCCTCCCGACAGGCGCACACACAGTCTGGCCCAGGCCGACCAGCAGCCAGTTGATCTCGCGCCACCTGTCGCGAGGCAGCCACGCCTGCAGGGCGAGTCGCGTCTCCTCGGGGGTCTTGGTCTTGTGCCAGCCCCAGAGATTCGTGATGCGGTGCACATGGACGTCAACGCCGATGCCCTCCGTGCGGCCCCACGCCGACGACAGGCACAGGTGCGCCATCTTGGGCCCTACCCCGGGAAGCGAGACTAGGCCCTCGATGGAGTCAGGGATATCGCCGCCCCACGAGTTGCGCAGGATAACTGCCGCCTGCTTGAGATACTTCGTCTTGTTATTATGGAACCCAACCGCCCAGATCAGCTCGTTGAGCCTCTCGGGCGCCACGGCGAGCATGTTCTCCAGGTTGAGCCCGGGCGGCGCCCCCTCCTCGTGTGGAGGCAGCTCCGTCTGCAGCCTCCGCATGGCGGCGGCGTTGGTGGTGTCCTTGGTCTGGCTCGACAGCATCAGGGCGACGAGGGTGTGGAAGCGCTGGTCGCGCGGGCTGGCGGTGGGCAGGGCGAGGCGCTCGCAGCCCATGGTGTCGACGGCGGCGTTGGCGGCGGCGCCGGCGAGCCGCATCTGCTTGGTCGCATCGTAGAGCTCCTGCCAGTCCGACGGCGCGGCCACGGTCTCGGCGCCGGTGGCGGGGTCCTGGGTCTTGCGTGCTGGCTTGCGGGCGCGGCGGGGCGAGGGCGATGGGATGCTCGTGAGGGTCGTGGCGGACTCGAGCTGTTTTGCTTCGATCTTGACTCGGTGGCCGCTGGCTTGAGCCGTTGAGAGGACGGTGGTTCGCTTGCGCTTTCGAGTGGAGGCTGGCGTTGTTTTTGGCACTGTCGAAGATGGCACAGCAGAGGGTATAATGTCCTCGATGTCTGGAGTCGTGATCTTGGTCTTGGCCTCGCTGGTGGAGCTCGTGTCGCTGCCGGCGTAGGCAAAACGCGCCAGTGACGCTCTAGTGATGCGGCGCAGTGGCGCCGTGGGAGAAGCAGCCATGACCGTCTAAGTGATAAAATGCCCCATTGGCCGGTCCTACACCATTTTCAGATTCAGGACGTCGTTGAGGTCGGAGACGAGGTTGAAATTGTGGCTGGCTGACTTGGTATGAAACTTCGCAGCTCGAGGTCCAGCCCAGGCCTGTCATTGACCGAGGTCCCGCTGGGGCTGGGCTGGGTTCGGGATTGGCAGCTGTGGGGCCTGATCTGGACCAAGCAACCGGTCCGCACAACCTTATTTCCCCTGCATTGGACTGTTCCTCCGGCGCCCCAGCGGCTAATGGGCGCCTCTACATTACACACCAGGTGGGTACCTAGACCTTTACGAACCTTCGTCTTGACTCTCTACTTCCCGTTGTATATTCTGTATATACTGAGTGCGATGATACATTTACATTCATAGTCACCCTCGTCAGGACTCACATCTGTCATGAGGCATCGGAAGGGACGACGGCCTCGCAACACGGCCTTATGCATGTGTTCAAAGCCGGACTTCTGGCTGCAGATCACACTGTCCTCCCATGGTCCTGCACGATACACCCGCCCTCTCACAGCCGCCCCATCGGCTACATTGGCCCCCAAGATGACGCCCTCGCGTGGGCTGTGAGGCCTAGATGTTGTGTTGCCTGAAGAGTGGGCATGCAACCTCGATCATGAAAGCATTGAGTGGGTGTGCTGCAAGGGGCGGGAGCTGTTCTTTTTAAAGATTCGGGGCACGCCCACCCAGTCAACATCGCTCTGAACCTGATCTTCTGGCTATTTCTCCTCTTCTCAAACCACGGCACTTTCTACCAGGGAGCAGGATTTCCTCGAGCTCAGAACATGGCATCTGCAGTCGAGACCGTCTACAGGCCCCCTGAGTTGACCTCAGGCACATGGACCTCCTGGATCCCACTCGTCACGCCTTGGTCGGGCCATCCTCCGGGGTGCTCCACCAAGTTCTGGCAGTGGAATACCGACCGTTCTATTGTCGCCTGGGATCCTGGCTTCGGAATCAGCGTGAGCAAAGACCTGCGCTGCGTTCCAGAAGCTGCCACTACCGCGTGGGACCAGGACAGGCTGGGCTCCAACAGCGACACCGTCGTCAGCATCGGACCCATGACTTGCCCTGAGGCATTCAGCCAGGTGGCCACCTCGGTTATGGACGCCTCTAGGACGCTGGTAGCCTGCTGTCCATTGTGAGCCACCCTTCCCTCGCCACCCTTCCCTCGCCACGGAAATGCCCCGTGGCTGTCGAGATGGGTACTGTTTGCTGTTCTGACGTTGCCCACGCTCGCAGGGAATATACCTTCGCCCAGTGGAAGTCGCCCGGTAACGTTGGGCAATGCTACAGCGATGTCGCCTCGGGAGATATCCTCACCGTGTACACCACAGACTCAAAACAGAGCTGGGTCCCAGACACGCGTCAGATCAACAGCTCGACGACGGTCATCGGGGCTCACATCAACGGCTGGATCTTTGCCGAGGAGACCCCTACTCCCGCAGCTCCCACCGCAACCGAGTCCCTACGACCAGCCTGCTCTGGCGGCAACAGCAATTCGGCGATTATCTTTGGTATCGGGGTCGCCTTGGCGGTCGTCGGTGTCGTCGTTCTGGCTGCCGGGCTTGTGATTATGCGAAGGTCAAGAAAGGCTCTACGGCGCGTCACTCAAGCTGCCGTCAATATACCCAACAGCAAGGTTGCATTTTCGCAGGATTCTTCTCGGTATCGGCCCATGCATCAGCCTACACCCAGTCACGGAGGTTTATTTCTACCGGTACCGGCTCAGACAAGGCATAGCACGCCCCAAGAGCTGCCCTATTCCAAGGAACCCCAAGAGATGGATGCCTCTGATCCCAGTTCTTGAGCCGCATCGGCCGAGTAATGTTATTATTCGTCGTTCCGTTCGTGTCTCAAAGTATTCATTTGGCTTTATATACTTTTCGTATCGTCTCAAAGTCAGCCAACTGGCCCATTTCAATAAAGTGGTTTGGCCATCGACTCGGTCTTATTGGACATACTGAGTCTGAGACCCTTTGCTGCATGGCCAAGAGTTGGCGCAGTACTAAGACAATCAGCTGCTGCCGTGACACGCCACTGTTCATTAACTGGTCCCCAGTGGGGACCAGTCCTTCAGTAATGGTGTTTCAAGACTTTGTTCCTGCCCCGCATTTCTAAAGGCCTCGTCGCTGCCCCTCAGTCCAGCACCACAGGCTCTGCATGAGGCTCGGAGCACTGTCGATGATGATGGCCGCATCGACAAAACCTCAATTTGTGGATCCTTCAGTTTTATTCCCGACTATCGACCCTACTAGTCAGGTCCGTCTCCTTCACCTGTCATGGAACAATGAACAGCCCTTAGTCTGCCGACTCCAGGTCGTTTCCATTGATGAACCTCCACCATACGAAGCCTTGTCCTATGTCTGGGGCAACGCGGACGACCTGCAAGTTGTCACAATCGATGGCAATGCCTTCAGGGTCACACAGAACCTCTACGCGGCCCTGAAACATCTTCTCCTCCCAGACGGCACCGTCCGCGTGCTCTGGATCGATGCCATATGTGTAAACCAGGGTGCCGAGCAGAGTGATCTGGCTGAGCGGAGCCACCAGGTCCGGCTCATGAGCCGCATATTTTCCAGCGCCACCGGCGTCGTTGCTTTCCTCGGGAAGCCGTATCCTGGACTTTTTGAGGCTATGGAGTTCCTCACCGTTGCTGCTGGAGGACAGCAGCCACATCTCGATCGACTCACTCAGAGTGAGAACTACGACGTTCCCCAAGTATGCCGGGCTCTGATATCCTTTTTCACCCAGCCCTGGTGGGGAAGAATCTGGACGGTGCAGGAGCCCATGGTGGCTCGCAAAGTATCGTTCCAGTTTGAGAGACTCGAGATCGACTCCGAGATGGTTCGCCGTGGCATCTACAACATCGTCACTTCAAGGGCACGAGCACCTTTTGAATTTGCGGAGCTGGATCCAGCTTCAGGAGAGAGCCTGTCTACGGCATTTACAAAAATGTCAATGTTATCACTGTCCTATACTGGAACATCACTTCTCGATACACTCGGGGCCTTCCGAAACCGTAGCTCGGGAGACCCTAGAGACAAAATCTACAGCCTGATGGGGCTCTTCACCGAATCTGACCATGTCGTCAATATAGACTACACTATCTCCACGGAAGAGCTCTTCCAAAACTTTACCCTGGCCTGGATCCAGAAACACCAAGACCTGAGAGTACTTAGCCACCTCCACAATCCAGCACTTCGAGTCCACAGGAACATGCCGTCTTTTGCTGTCGATTGGACTTACCAGCCGTCCATACGCTCTATCAATGCATTGCACAATCGAACCTTACTCCAGAATGAATCATTCGACGCATGCACAGGTTCCAAGGCCATTTGGCACCTTGAACCCGCGGGACGGGTACGAGCAAACGGCTTCGTATTCGACTCGATAGAAGCTGTTGGCGCCAAACACGTCCTCGAGTTTGGCAGTTCATGGGCTGCTAGGTTCAGGACACTTCAAGGCATTGTGGATATGGCACATAGAAGAGGCGGAAATGACCGTCAAGGACAAGAACACATTCTCGCGGCCGTACTGCGCACCCTTTGCATGGATTGCAAGCAGGTGGCAGGGGTCTACACTAGACTGCAGGGCGAGGACGACGAACGCCTATTGAAGACATGGTGGGACGGCGCGTTCAAGCCATCTGCTCCGACCCGAGCAGACGAACTCGCCAGCGAGGGCCGCCCGATAGAGACCACCGTGTGGATCGCGTCGTTGGAAAGGAGTTTCATCTTCACAGACGGCGGGTACATGGGCCTTGCCCCGGACTGGTGTAAGACTGGGGACGCAATCGCCATCATGGGTGGGGGAGCTGTGCCGATGCTCCTGCGACCTGTGGGTGAGGTCGCCGCTGAAGGAGGCAACGCACCGGTGTTTGAGGTCGTTGGCGAAGCATATGTACACGGAGTCATGGACGGACAAGCTTTCGGAGCCAATGGGAAAAGTGAAAGCGACTTTGGAGATATTTACCTGGTATGACATTTCATTAATCGCCCGTTAGCATTCTTCAAGTTTATGATAACCTCGGCTGCATATTCTAGAGTATTTTGAGGGCAAGCATGGATTTGTTATCGTGTACAACATAATTTCTTTTGATCCCCAGGTTCGGTGTCACCAACCCTGAGCTGTAACGTTAGATGAGCATTCAACGTGGTAAGTGATAGTTGGAGTGAACAACTGACTGATAACGGTCGTCGGAGAAAAGAAGCTGCGGTGCCGGATCAGGGAGAGCTTTACAGATGAATCAATTGATGCCATACCGTGAGCTTGAAAGAAATCAAGTGTACGGAATGTTCTAATTCTCGGCTCATCAAAGCTTCAACTGGAGTTTCGATGAATTTACTTCCTATCGTTAACTGTGGCCAATCTTCCAACAACGATCCCTTTTAAAAACGTCAGGGGAGTACTCAGACGCATGTAGCTCATCTTGGGCTCCAGGATGGAACTTTGAGCGATGGGTACACGCAGATGAAAACGATCTGGCCACATTGCCCGAGGACGAGCTCATCAAGATCCGGGACGGATTGCGTGACGTACTGGGAGACGCTGGCATGAGCAAGCTGTCACGATACATGTTCGATTTGGAGCAGGAGCAGGAACAGAAACAAGAAAACAATAAGAAGCACACGCTAGATGGGGACGGCAAGGGGCCGACTACCTCTTCCAGCGCCGAGGACACTCAGACGCCCACCTTTTCGCCACCAAATTGGCTCGGAATCTGGAGGAAGCACTTCAATGGGCAGCAGTGGGGCTTTGTCGCTTTTCGCGCTCCATGCTACGGCGGAAGCGAGGACGACGTGCAGCGTTGGGCTAGATTCAAGACGCAAGTTCAGCGGATTGTTGAGCTGCCCTTCGAGCGCGCCATTGCCCGCGCAAAGGAGGAGGGTTCCATCATTCATGATGACTTCAACGAAGCCAGAGCAAAGTTTACCATTCAATGGGAGGAGGCTCCTGCAAAGCAAGACTCAACTACTGTCATTTCCAGCTCAGACTCGTTCCGTTCCGAGTACGCTGCACTAAAGCCCAGTCTGGACTCTGGTTTGTCATGGGATCTTTTCCTCTGCGCTTCTCCGGAAGCAGTAGAGTCATTTGAGAAGGAGGCTTCAAATACCAATGAGACGAGCAGTCTCTGGCGGCCCCGGGCGCCATTTTTACTCGCGGTCGCGGCGGACAGGGATGCAGGGTTACAACCTCATCACGAAGAAAGGATATGGCTCAAACCAGTGTTCAAGGTTGCTGCTGAAGCACTTGTGGAGTCCCTCATTGACGTCGTCGACATGGGCACACCACTGCAACGCGTCACGCGCAACATCAGAAGAGCAAACGAGCTCGATGAAACGGCCGGGCATCAAGGTCAAGAGGAGCCGCAGAAAGAGGCGGAAGATTTTGATGAGATCTGGTGGTCGATGCAGTCACCGCCTGAGCTGCTGAGGAAGAAGCGAAGGAGGATAGAATCCTAAAGTTTTCACAATAGAAGTAGGTCGAAGACAAAATCAGGTGCCCATGGAAAGAAATGTTCACTGAATAACAATTCGATTTTGATCCCATATATTCATGCAAGTCTGAAATACTTAGTGAGATACAAACCAGCAACAACTTCCTCAATGCTACCTATCTGAGAAATGTCCCGAGCTGCCTGGCCGACTAGGCGGACGGCAGCCCAACCCCGCATTGGTGGAATTCACCTCCACACTCACCCAACTCGCGCAGAACAAACAGAAAACCAATATGCAACTAAACGTTTCGCCTGCAACTTGGGCTGCTTTGAAGGCGGACGGCACGATACGATGCCTTGCCGATGTCAAGTACCAGCCCGCGTCCCGGCACTCGTCGACGGCGTTTGCCCTGGCTAGGAATCTGGCCGACGAGTTCACCGCTGCTCTCGTTGGCCAGCTCGGCCACGCAACGGCCACACCCTCGGGCCCATCATCACCACCCACAGACACCTGCAAGGCTGCCAGCGCGCAGGCACAGCTGTACGCCACACAGCTCCGCCCCCGCGACCGCATGCTCGTTTGTTTCGACGTGTTTCTCGACTGCTGCACGCCCGCGTTCCGCAGGGAGATAGACGAGACGGCCGCGCGGCCCATCCACGCGGTTGCCAAGCTAGGAGACGACGACAGGTACCAGGTGGACAGGAAGCCGCCCCTGGATGCGAGGGTTGCCCGCGAGATTGCGTGGATACAGGAGGTCGACGTGGGCCCGCGTCCGTACTTCACCGACGCCATGAACCCGCCATGCTATGACGACGGGATCCGCGTTGAAGACAATTTGGAAGAGCTACATCCGGGCTTCTCACCCTCGGAGCGTACTGGCCACCGGGAGTGAGATTCCCAGCTCCGGAGCTGGGTGCTCGTAGGCGCCCACAACTCCGAGCTCGGGTGGACTGAGAATAGTAGTGGAGAGGGTTTTTTTCTTCTTCTTCATAACCCGGTCGGGGAGCTTCCATGGATGGAGACGAAAGCGAGTAGGGAACTTAGGCTGGGGGGGGGGGGGAGCTGAAGTCAGCGCTCTCAATGGTCCAGACTATAAACTGCACTTGATCCTGTAGGGCAGAGTCCACCTTTCTCGTCTTGGTACACGGAGACCAACCTCGATTGTACGTGGGCTATCATAACTTGGCCAGATGGCTAGACAGATAACCAAACAGCTCTAGAATGGATACAGCACTTCGATAAGTACAGGTATAGGTGACCAAAGTGGTGATAGTTGACGTGGTAGTTAGGTCGAATTAATTGAGTAACGTGACTCAGATGGGGCTGGCTTTATTATAGAAGAGTACGGAGATTCGCACCCATCGGAATAGAGGATTCACCCCTCACAGACCACCCTGATCAGGTGACCTCCCCCAACATCACCACAGGGCCCTTTGCAGCTATAACTACCAATTTACTGCGCAGCCTCCATCGCTACCAACCTCAATATAACTACCCTACATTAACATCACATTATATTAATTAATTGCTTATTAAAATTAATTAATTTAGCATTAGAAATACCTTTTTTAATATTATAGCGATAATGCAGCTTTTAAATTACTCTAATCTTAAGGTATATTAATAGATTAATTATAAAAGGGGTAATAATAAGATTATTATTAAAATTAACCTAATATTACCTTATATATTTTTAATGGCAAAGTGTTAATCTTATGTTAGGGCTAATATTTAATCGGTGTGGGTAGTCCGTGAGGGGTGAATCCTTCATTCCAACGGGTGCAAATCTCCATACTCTTATAAAATAAAGAGATTTATACCAGTTAAATCAGCAGTTTTACTAAGCATAAACTATTTATATAGATTACCCTAGTTATATAATATAATTTTTAATATTATTAAAGCACTCTTTATAATTATAACTATTAATAATTTATATAGCCTTTATTATAATTAAAGTTAATATAATTACCTTATATTAATATTATATTAAATTAATTAATTACTTATTAAAATTAATTATTTTAATATTAAAAATAATATTTAATTGCTTAAAATTCATTATTCTAATATTATAATAATAATATAAATCCTAAATTACTTTAATCTTAAAGTATAATAATAAATTAACTATTATAATTAAAATATTAATATTATTATAATAAACTATTATTAATTAATACTTTTTAATTTTCCTTTTTTCCTTAAACTTTTTTATAATAAATATAATATTTATAAAGATCTTAAGGCTAATTTAAATATTATTATAAAATTTATTAAATTCCTTATTATTATTAAAAGGTTAAACTTTAATTATATAATATTAAAATATAATTATAATATTTTATAATCCTTTATTATAATAATAAATAATACCTTAATAATTAAAATAAGCTATAAATAATATATATTTATTTATATAATTAAAATAATATTTAATAAATAAACCTTAATAATTTAAAAAGAAAAATATATTTATTATAATCCTTAAAAGATCTTTAAAGCTTAATATAGCTAATTAAAGCTTATAATAATATATTATAATTTCCTTATTTATATAATTTAAGACTTAATTTTTATAAAATTTAAATAACTTAAAATAGCTCTTTATTAAGAATATTCTTAAATTTAATTAAAAAAAAAAAAAAAAAACTAACTTATTATTTATTAAAAAAAGAAATAAAGTATTTATATACCTATTTAAATAACTTTAAAATTCCTTAAAAAGGAAGATTATTAATATAAATAAGCTATTAATAAAAGTAATATTATAAATATCTTTTAATATAATAAGTAATAAATAGCTTAGATTTAAAAATAATACTTTTTTTATAATTTATTACTTAATTATATATATTTAATAAATAATAAGAAAATACCCTTTTTTTAAAGTATAATAATAATTTATATAAAGAAGATTTTATTATTATTTTAAGCTATTATTAATAATAAAAAGAAAGTTAATTTTTAATAGCTTTTTTAATAAGTTTATAAGCTCCTTAAATAATATAATATTAAACCTTTTACTTTTTTTATTATTAATTATAATATTACTTTAATAAATACTTTAAAATATAAATTCTCTTAAATATATTATTAATTATATATCTTTTATATTAATATAAATATTATATTAAATATTAAGAAAGAATAAAGGAAATTAATAATAATATTATTAAAAATATTAAAAGTAATAAAAAATATTATAAAAAGTAATAAAGCTAAAGCTTTTAAAGAAAATAATAAGGACTTTACCTTCTTTAATATAAGGGTAAGAAATATAATAATAATACCCTTAAAAATCCCTATTAATATCCTTAATATTTAAATAACTTTTTTTAACCTTCTTAAAATTATAAAATATATTATAAATTATAAAGCTTATAAAATAATTTAGTAATAATTTTAAAAAACCTTTTTAAATTAAATAATAATCCTTAATTATCTTAAAATATATTATATTAATAAGGAAAAAGAAATTATTATTAAATAATATAATATATATAATTATTAAGTATAATAAGTATTAAGGGTAAGGTAAATAAAGTATTATTAATAGGTATTAATTATTATTAAGATTAATTCTTAGCCTTTTTAAAGAACCTTTAAGGGGCCTTTAATCTCCTTTTATATTTTAAGTTTTTAATAATTAATTATTAAGCTTTAAATATTATAATTATACCTTCTTTAAAAAGCTAAGTTCTTATAATATTAATTATTAATTATTTATTTTATTAGTTAAGCTTTTAAATTAATATAATAATAATATATTATTATTTTAAGATATATAAGTTAATTTAATGCTTATTTTAAAAATTATTATTATATATTTTTTATTTTTAATTTCTTTTTTTTTAATAATAATTATTTTTATTTATAATTAATTATTATATTTCTTTATTATAATTATTATTTTTTATTATATCTTTAAAACCTCTTTATTATTATTTTATATTTAAAATACCTTTATTAATTTAACTTTATTCCCTTAACCTTAAGTTATTATAAAGTTTTAAAGATTTTAAATTAAGATTATATAATAAAAATAATTTATATTATAAATTTTTTATTATAATTTTAAATAATAATTATTAATTAAATTAATTAAATAGCTAAAGCCTTATTTAAACTTAATAAATAGCCCTTTTTATAAAAATAATTACTTAAAGCTTTATTATTTATTATATAATAACTTATATAATTAAATATATTTATTTTAATTTTATAAAATATAATAAATTATATTTCTTTTTTTATATTAAATATTTTAATAAAAAGCTTTTTAATATAAATATATTCTTATTAAAGTTATAATATATTAGCTTATATTATTTAAATAATTATTAAGTATTATTTTTATTAAATTTAAACCTTAAGAACTTTATATTAAATACCTTAAATTAATAAAGTTTATTTCTTAAACCTTTTATAATTATTTTTAATAATAATTATATTAATTATAATATTTAATTTATTTCTTTATTTATTAATATCTTTATTTTTATAAATTTATCTTTTCTTTATATATAAATTATTAATATTTTAAATAATAATATAAATATATTATATAGCCTTTATTTATACCTTATTTTAATTTTATTAATACCTTATTTATTTATAAATATTATTATTATTTAAATCCCTTTTATAAAATCTTTTAATAATCTTTATATTTTAACCTTATTTTATATAAAGAAAGATATTAATAAAAATATTTAATTATTAAAAAAAATAAGTTTCTTAAAAGTACTTTAATTTCCTTATAAGATATTTATTCTTCCCTTTAATTATAAATATATAAATACTTCTTTTAAGGCTTATATTTATCTTTTATTAACTTTATAAAAAAACCTTAATTAAATTTAACCTTTATCTTTAATCTTTAATTAAAATATCTTAATATTTAAAATTTAAATAATAATTTAAAAATAAATAATTATTTTTTAAATATCTTATAAATATTACTTTTAAAAGTTTCTTAAGAATTATAAAAATAAAATATTTATATTATAATTACTTATTCCTTATATTATTAATAATATAAATATTTTATAATATAATTAATATAATAAAAAGTATTATTTTCTTTATATTATAATATATTTTATCTTTAAAAATTATATAATTAAAATTAATTATTAATAAAGTAATTTATTAATTATAAAAAGCATTATTAATATTTACCTTATATATATTATTTTATAAAGGCTTACTTAAAATATTAACTTTATAATATCTTTTTATTAATAAAAATACTTAAATACTTTTTAAGCTTAATTAATAATTTTAATTATAACTCTTTTATTTAATAATCTTCATAATATATTAATATTTAAAAAGATAATAAATAATTTAAAATATAAAGTAAGAAATTTTAAAAGATAATATATTTTAATTTTTAATATAAATATTATTAATATAATTTTAATTTTATTTTTTAACTTTTTAAATAAGATTTAATAATTATAAAAGCTTTAATTTTCTATTTATAAGCCTTAATAAATATATATATTTTTAAGCTTATAAATTCTTTAAGGAAATTTAATTATATAAAGGCCTTTTAAATTAATATCTTATAAAATTTAATAAATTCTTAATATAATATATTATATATATTTTTAATAAATTAAGGCTTTTTACTTTAATATAAAGTAATTTAAGGCTTTTTAAAGAAAATTAAAAGTATAATTATAAAGATATATAAAAATTAGCTTAAGGGTTATATTTTATTTTTATAAGAGATAACTTATAAAATAAGAATAGCTTTATTATAATAATTATTTAATAAAAATATATATTAATAAAATAATATAAAATAATGCTTTAAATATTAATTAATATTTTTTTATATTAATCTTTTAAGTAAATAAATTTTAAATAGCTTAAATTATTTATTCTTTTTATAAAGCTTATATTATTTTTTTATTAATACTTTTTAATCCTTTAAGATAATAATTATATTATTTTTTATTTTTAATTTTTATTTAAATTAATTTAAATATATTATTATAAAGTTAATTTTTTATAAATTATAAATATATTACCTTAATTAATTTAAGGGTAATTTATTTAATTATTTTATTATATTAAAATAGTATTATTTATTATATTAAAGTTTTATAAATAACTTTTTTTTATTTTAAATCTTTAATATAACTTTATTTTTTAATTTTAATATTTTAAAATTTAATTATTTTATTATTTTAATTCTTTAAATTTAAATTATTAAATTATTTTAATTATTTAATATAAGATTATTTTATTATTTTAATTCTTTAACTTTAAATTATTAAGTTATCTTAATTCTTTAAATTTATCTTATTAAGTTATTTTAATTCTTTAATTTTATTTTATTTAATTATTTTAATTTTTTAATTTTATTTTATTAATTTATTTTAGCTTTTTATTTTTATTTTTTTAATTATCTTAGCTTTTTAACTTTATTTTATTTAAATATCTTAACCCTTTATTTTTATTTTAAAGCTTTATTTTAATTATTTTATATTTATCTTTATTATTATTTATATTTCTTTTTTTAAATTATTTAATAAGAATTTATTATTTATTTAATAAATATATTATCTTTTATTATTTAAGAATTATATTTAATAAGTTATCTTTTTTATTTTATTAAATAATAAGTTATTTTATATATTTCTTTATAACTTTAAATTACCTTTAATTTTTATTTTACCTTTTTATCCTTTAAATTAAAGATATTTTAATTATAAATTAATAAATCTTTTAATTTCTTAAACTTTTAAAATTTTAATAAGTTAATATAAAAAGTATTATAAATTTAAAAATATTTTTTTAAAAATATTAAATAATATATTTATTTTTCTTTATAAATAATTATTTAAAAAAAGCTTTCTTATTTTAAGGCTAACTTTTTATTTTTTAATATTAAATATTTTATAAATAATATAACTTATTATTTTATTTAAAATTATATAAATATATATTATATATTATATATCCTTATTTAAATTTCTATAATTTCTTTTTAATTATCTTTAAAAGTCTTTTATAATATTTTTAATTTATTATATTTTTTAATTATTATTAATACTTTTTTTATAAAATATTATTTATAATAAGTTATTAATTTAATAATATTTAAAAAAATAATTTATAATTATATAATATAAAAAATAAAGTTATTTTAATTATAATATTTTTAATTAAATTATATATAAAATATATTATTTTTAATAATTATAATTAATTTTATAAGTTATTAATAATAAATATTTATAAATATTATTTTAATATTTAATTTATTTATTTTATTTATTTATTATTTATTAAATAATATATAATAATATATTTATTTTTAATTTTATTAAATTAATATAAGTAATATTAAAATTTATTAATAAAGATTATACTTTAATTAAATATAATTTTTTATAATAATATAAATTTATATTTTATTTCTTAATAAAATAATATTATTAATTTAATAATATTTATTATTATATTTATTAAGAAAATAAAGCTTATTTTTATATAATAATTTATTATTATTAAAATTAAATTAATTTTTTTAAGCCTTATTAAGATTAATAATAAGCTTATAATAAAATTTATAATAAATTTATTTATTTTTTAAATAAAAATTAAAAATAAAATATATTTTTTATATAAATAATAATATAAGATAAAGTTATATTAATATATTATATAAAAATATATATATTTTATTATAAAGGCCTTTAAGCTTAATTAAATAAAATATTTTTTAATTAAGTTTTATATCTTTATTTAATCTTAATATTTATTTAAAAAAATATAAGAATAATAATTAATATAATATACTTATATATTATATATATAGTATATATTATAAAGATTTAAAGGTATATTATTTAAATTAACCTTATTAATAATAATTACTAACTAGCTATTAGCTAATTATTAACTAACCTTTTAGCTAGCTTATAACTAGACTTTTATAAATTATAATATTTATTATAACTTCCCTTTTAATATTATAACTATAATTAATATATACTTAATTAACCCCTTTATTTAATAATAAATAACTTATATAAGAATATTAAATTAATATTAATTAATAATTACTTTAATAATTATATATAATTAAGTTAAAAGTTATTTATAAGTATTTATAAGAGGCATAACTTATAAAATCCTTAATATTATTACTTAACATTAACTTTAAGCCTTAGCTTTAATTAAGTAATTATTATAATAACTTTATAAGAAATTATTTATAAGTATTTATAAATATAAACCTTTATAAGAAAGCTATTTATAAGTATTTATAAATATAAGTAACCTTATTAACTCCTTTATTAAATATACTTAAAAATATTATATTAAAAGCCTTCCTTATAATTCCTTTAATTTCTTATAATCCTTTTAAATAAATATAATTATCCTAGGTTACTAAAAGCTTCCTTATAATATTATTAAGCCCTTATAACCTTTTTAAATAAATATAATTATATTAAGTTATTAAAAGCCCCTTCTTATAATACCCTTAAGTTATTAAAAGCCTTACTTATAATTAATATATTTTCAAGCTATTAAAAGCTTTTATATATTAATAATATAATTAATTAACCTTCTTATAATTAACCCTCCCTTATAATTAATATACTTAAAATATAAAATAATAAATTAATAAATAATGCTTTTTTTAAATAATTTATATAATTAATTTATAATTAATTAATTTATATTAATTTATATTTAAAATAAATAATTATTATAACTTTTTTATTAAGCTAATTAACTTAAAGTTATTAAAAGAACTAGCTAAGGATTTTTATTAATTTAATTATATAAATAGCTTAGTTTAACCTTTTTATATTAACTTTATAACTAATATTAATTAGCTTAATTAATAAATATAACTTTCCTTTTCTTAATATCTTTATTATTCTTTTCCTTTCTTTTTTTAATGCCTTTTAATAAGATTTTAAGTATAATTTATTTTAAAATTAATAAAGGTTAGTTTATTAAATAATAATAATATTTAGCTATTATTATTTATAAGTAAATAGTTTATAAGCTAGTTATTAATTTATAAATATAGTATAAAAATATTCTCCTTTCCTTTTTTACCTTATAATTAATAATTATTATAAGATTTACCCTAATAATAACAGCAGCTTTAGTAGTAATACTAAATAGCAATACCTGCTACTAGCTATAAGAAAGCCTTACTTATTTAGCTATTTAACTCCTCCTTCCTTAAGAACCCTTTAGAAGTAATTGCCTTCCCTTAAGCATTATTTATAAGCATTTATAATCCCTAAGTTATTATAATAATAAAGTTATTTATAAAAGCTATAAGTATATAATATAAAGGGAATATTATTTATTAATAATATAACTTACCTTTTAAGTTAAAGCATAAGCTAAAGGTATATATTTTAAGTACTTATTATAATAAATTAATAAGTAATATTAATGCTAATAATAATAATCCTAATACTCCTTTTTCTAAGATTAAATATATCTTTAAGTAGCTTAAGGATAACCTTAATGAATATAATATTACTTTATATTATAACTTTTAAAAGTTCTTTTAAGATTAAATAAAGAGAAGCTTTTAAAATATTAATTAAAAGGTCCTTTAAAGATTATAATAATATCTTTATTACTATAATATTTATATTAATAATAATTATAAGTTAATAATATAAATATTAAATAACCTTAATTAATTACCCTGCCTTAATAAAAGCAGCTAGCTAAACCCTTTACATTAATTAAATAATAAATTCTTAATAGCGACCCTTAGTATATAATTATAAGCATTTAAGTAATAAAAGAAGCTTAAAAGATAAGCTAAAAAAAAGCTTAATAAGAAGCTAATTATTAAGAAGCTAATTATTAAAAAGCATATTAAAAAGACTGCTAAACTTATTATTATTAAATTATTTATTATTAGCAGTAATATTATATTATTAAGCTAAGAAAAGAAAGAAATTATTTAAAATAATAATTATTATATATTTAATAAAGAAGATTATAACTATAAAGAGGTAGATAGCGACTTAGCATTAGATAATAATAATATTTATAAGAATTGCTTTAATAACTGCTTTAATAATTAAGCAGATAATTATTATTCGGACTTTTAATTCGATTAATTAAAACATAATATCTTAATCACCTTATATTAATAATTATATAATTTATAAATGCGTAATTTAAGTAATTTAAGTACTTTATTAATTTATATCGATTTATATTAATTTAAGTAATTTAAGTAACGATTTAATACCTTAGCAATTAAGCGATTTAATTAACTAAATAACTTAAAGGAAAATATAATTTTAAAGCATATATATATATATATATAAAAGACTATTAATATAAGAATAATAATTAATATAGCATACTTATATATTATATAAAAATATATATTATAAAGATTTAAAGGTATATTATTTAAATTAGCCTTATTAATAATAATTACTAGCTAGCCGCTAGCTAGCTGCTAGTTAGCTTCTTAGCTAGCTTATAATTAAACTTTTATAAATTATAATATTTATTATAACCTCCCTTTTAATACTATAGCTATAATTAATATATACTTAATTAACCCCTTTATTTAATAATAAATAACTTATATAAAAATATTAAATTAATAAGGAATATTATAATTAATTTAAAGGATTTTTTATTTTAAAGCTTTTTATTTTAATATTAATAAATAGCTTTTATAATATAAAAATCTTTTATATACTTTATATTTATTCTTTATTAATTTAATATTATATTAATTAAAGAAAGTTATCCTTTAAATAATATTTTATATTTTTTAATTAATTTTTTAAGCTTTATATATTAACTTTATTAATAAAGAATAAAACTTAAAGTATATTATATTAATGCTTATAATATATATTTAAGCTTAAACTTTAATAATAAATTATTTTTATATAAAGCTTATAAAGTTAAATTAATTTATTATTAAAGATTTTTTATTAAGATTTCTTAATATTATTATATTTTATATTATAATAATATCTTTAAGTTTTAATTAATCTTTAAGGATAATTTATAAATTATTCTTTTTAGCTATAATTATCTTTAATTTTAATATAAAGACTTAATTAAGGTTTATTAAGATTTTATTTTTTATATAATTTAATTATTTTAAAAAAATATTAATTAAGTTATATTTCTTAAAATAATATTTAATAATAAAATTAAATCTTATTAAATATATAAGTTATTAAATTTATTTTTATATTAGCTTTTTTTATTTTATAAAGCTTTATAAATTATTATAATTTATTAAAATTATAATTAATTTATAAGTATCTTTTAAATATTACTTTTAATAATAAAAACTTTTTATAATAATATTTAATTTTTTATTATAAGTTATTTAATTTATTTTAATATTTATAAATTTTTAAAATTTAAATATTATTAAATATTAAATTAATTTCCTTTTAAATTTATAATATTAAGAAATAATAATAGCTTTAACTTAATTTAATATATTATTCTTAATTTATATTAAGAGCGTTAAGTTATAATATTAAAGTAAAAAGGCTTTTTAAAATTAATTATATAAATAATTAAATATTTTTTAAGCTTTTTTTATTTTTAATATATAAAAATTAAATCTTTTTAATTTTTAACTTTATTATATTTTCTTTAATAAGTTATTTAATAATTATATAATCTTTAAATAGCTCTTAATAAATCTTTAATAAAAGTTATAAAATCTAAGAAATATTTATATATTTTAAAAGATCTTTAAAATTAATTATTTTTAAATAATCTTAATTTTATTAAAACTTATTTATATATTCTTTTAATTAATTATAAAATTAAAGAATTTTATTTATTTTTAAAGAAAAATATATTTCTTTTTATTTTTATATAATTTAATAATTAATAATTACTTAATAATAATTTATAAATATTATATATATTCTTTTTTAATTTTTAAAAAAGTTAAGATATTATTTAAATAAATAATTATATATATATTAATATAATCTTTTAAAATTTTTATAATATAAAATTAAAAAGTTATTAAAATATTAATTAATTTAAAAGATATTATTATAAATTTAAAATATTTATAATATATATAAAAAATAATCTTTTATTTATTATCTTTTTATATATAGATTTAATAATATATATTTATTAAATTAATTTTTAAGAAATATTATATATTTAATAATTAATTTAAAATCTTTAATATTAAAAGCAAAGGGTAATAATTCTTTATTATAATTTTATTAAAAATATAATAATTAATATATAATTATAAAACTTTATTTTTTTTAAAAATAAATAAAATAAATATTCTTATTAAGCTTTTATTAAAGATAATTTACTTTAAAGATAAGGCTTCCTTAAATTATTCTTATAAAATATTTAATTTTTTTTTAAAAAATAATTTTAAAAATAAAAAAAATAATAAAGTTTTAAGAAAAAGGTTAATTATATAATTTATTACCTTTTTAAAGGGAAAATTCTTTATTTTTATAATAATAAAGAATAATTTTAAATTATATAATTAATGATATATTTTAAGTTATTTTTTTAAAGTCTTTTTATTTTCTATTATTCTTTATAGCTTTTATATAATATTTTTATATTTATAACTTAAGAAAATAAATTCTTTTAAAATAATTAAAGAATAATAATATATAAAATATTATAAATCTTTAAAGAAAGCCTTTAAATATTATTTCTTTAATTTATATTTATTTTATTTTAATTATTAATTATAAAGAAAGAATTCTAAACTTATTTAAAATATATTTAAAATTAATACCTTAAATAATAAAATAAATTTATATTATTTCTAATTAATAATTAAATAATTATAAGTTTCTCTCTTTTAATTTTTATAATAATCTTTTATTAATAAAAGGATTTAAAATATATTATATATTAATAATTTAAATTTCCTTTTTTATAAATAATTTAAATTTATACTTTTAAATTAATAAATAACTTATAAGATTTATTTAAGCTTAAATATTTAAATTAATTTTTATTCTTTATATACCTTTTTTTAAAAATATTTCCTTTAAAATTATAAATATTTTACTTATTTTTAACTCCTTTTCTTCTTTTAAATATAATTATCTTAAATAGCCTTTTTCTTTAATTCTTTAATTTTAAAATAAAAAGGTATTTTAATTCCTTTTACTTTAGCCTTAATTTTAACCCTTATTACCTTAATTCTATATTAATTTTATTTAAGCTTCTTTATTAAAAAATATTAAATAATTATTTAAATAATAATAAATATTCTTATAATAAAAATATATAATAAGTTTTTTATATTTATTTAATAAATTTAATTTTAAGGAATTTATAAAGCTATTTAAACCCTTAATAATTTAAAATATTTAATTATAATTAATTCCTTTATAACTTTTATTATAACTTCTTTAGCTTTTAAAACCTTAATTACTTAATTCCTTTATATTTAGCTTTTAATTAGCTTTAATATTATAAAGTTTCTTATTTAAAATCTTTAAGGTTTTTATTTTTTTTAACTTTATTTCCTTATATTTTTATTTTTAAATATTTTTAAATATATTAATTTAAATTATTTAAGCTAATTTAATTATATTATCTTTAATTTAAAATATATTTATAATATAATAAAAATAGATTTCTATTTAAAGTTAATTAATAAATTTAAATAAAAATAAATTAATTTTTTTAAAGTTACTTTATAATTCTTATTTTAACTTTAATATCTTAAAGTATTAATAAAAAAATTATAAGTCTTACTTTTCCCTTTATTATATTTTATTTAAGATAATTTAAATAATTCTTATAATATTATAAAAATCTTATTTAAAATTCTTTATAAATTTCTTAAAAAAGCCTTAAATATAATAATTAAAGAAGGTTTATTCTTTTTATAATAAAAACTTTATATAAATATCTTATTTATTTTAATATTCCTTATTAATATAATTTAATATATATATAATTTTTATTTTATTATTATATAATATTTATAATTAAAAAATCTAAGCTTATTTAATATTTATTAATTAATTATTATATTATTAAAAAAAATAACTTATAAGAAAAATAATAATATTAATTAATTTAAAATCCTTTAAAAACTTTTCTTATAACTATTAATTTAAAAAAAGAATAATAAGTTATTCTTATAATTATTAATTTTTATTTTTTAAATAAATAGTTTATTTAATTTAAAGGCTTATATTATCCCCTTAAATAATTCTTAAATTACCTTTATTATTATTTTAAGTTTATTTTAATTAGCTTTAATTATTCCTTAATAATATTATAAATAATATTTTAAAAAAGAATTAAAATTATAATATATATAATTATTAAGTATAATAAGTATTAAAGGTAAAGTAAATAAAGTATTATTAATAAATATTAATTATTATTAAGATTAATTCTTAGCCCTTTTAAAGAATCTTTAAAAGGCCTTTAGTTTCCTTTTATATCTTAAGCCTTTAACAGCTAGCTATTAAGCTTTAAGCGTTATAAATAAGCTATTTATAAAACTTATAAAATACTTAACTTTAATTTATATATAACCTTCTCTTTAAAATATATATATTATTAAGTTAAGGTTTAATTAAATTATAATATAAGGAATCTTTTTTATTTAATAAAGATTATTTATAAAGCTATTAAAAAAAAAGCTAATAATTTTTATTAAAATACATTAAATTAAAAAATAATAACCTTTATAAAATTTAATAGCTAAAAATAGCTAAAACTATTTCCTTTATAAATTATAAAGAATACCTTTAAGCTTCTTAAAATAACTTATAAATAAATAAAATAAATACTTTAAAGAAAAGCTTAGTAAAAAGATTATATTTTAAGTTATTATTACCTTATTTATACTTAATATAATATTATTTATACTAATTATATAGTTAATAAAAAGAAAAAATCTTCTTCTTATAAAAAATAATATTTATAAATATTACTACCTTAATTATAACCTCTTCCTTAAAAACCCTCTCCTTATTATATTTTTATTAAAAAAGGTTATTATTATAAAAGGTAAACTTTATAATATTTCTATATTTATTATTAATAAAAAGGGCCTTTTTAAAAACTATAAAAAGGCTATAATAAATAAAAAAATAACCTTAAATATTATAAATTTAAATAATAAAATAAGTAATAAAATAAAGGTAAAAATAGCTTCTATATAATATATTAATTTAATATTTAAATAAAATAACTTAACCTTTAAATCACTAAATTAAAAAAATATTCTTAATAATAATACTTAATAAAATATTATTTATTAAGATTAACAGCTAGCGATAAAGCTTATAAAGCAATTAACTTAATAGCCTTTAAAATAAAAAAAACCTTTAAATATTATAATATCTTTAAATATAACTTTAATAATATCTATACCTTTAAATATAAAGCTAATAGCTAAAAAATAATATATAAAAGCTATAAAAAATATTAATTAATTACTTTAAGTAATTATAATTATTAAAGATATTATTAATAATAATAATAATAAGAAGGGTACTTAAAAGGAGATTATAATCTATATATATTAAATATAAAATAATATATTATATAATTATATTAAATTGCTTAATTAAGTAATATAATTAATTAATTTATAACCTCTTTTAATAAGGGTAATAATAATATTATTACTAAAGTTAACCTAGCATTACCTTATATTAATTTAATAGTAGGGCATTAATTATACACTAGGGCTAGATTTGCTCTAGGCAGTAGTCTGTGTTCAGTAAAACCGCTGATTTGACTGGTATAAATCTCTCTATTCTTATTATATATATGGGTCATCGGCTCAACCTCTCTAACATCTGCTAAGGTCTTCCCCGTAGGCCCACAGCAGCCCCACTTCCTTCGCCTGCGGGTTGGGCTCGCTAGACTTGCATTCCTCCATTGCTTCCACGCCAATAGGAGCGACAACGTCTGGAACGCCATTATAAGAATCGATCAGTTTCGCCGTCGTTCAACAACGGTACGAAACAAGAAAGAAGTACACATTTCCACCACTCGATTCTTCACTGCATTTCCGCTCGCAGCCTTTCCTCATCGAGAATAAGTAACTAGCTTCAACGCTTTCTGCCTCGCACAACCAGTATTTCAACATGCCCGAGGATAA
Source organism: Diaporthe eres (assembly GCA_022225955.2). Lineage (NCBI taxonomy): Eukaryota > Fungi > Ascomycota > Sordariomycetes > Diaporthales > Diaporthaceae > Diaporthe > Diaporthe eres. Next base: position 1,846,043 of record JAKJXM020000010.1, on the reverse strand, counting down.
CCCATCTCTCGCTGACGCCGAAGAGGATGAGCTGGCGTCCTTTCTTCCAGTTCTTGCTGTCCTTTCCTTGGATTCGGTTCCTGGAATGGCCACCAAGATCTGGGACAGCAAACATCCCAGAGACCGTTTGGCGCGCCCACCCGTTGTCAAAGCGCCACTCCATGGATCCTTCAATATCCTATTCCCAGTCGAGTTTAGAGATCGAGGAATAGCATGGCTTCTTAAAGTCCCTATCAACGGGACACCTGGGCATTGGAACACCCTATGCGCCGACGAGCTGGAATCAGAAGCCCGGACGATGCAGCTCATCCGGGAGCACACCACGATTCCCATCCCCGACGTCTTGGGGTTCTGCAAAACCGCCGACAACCCTCTCCGCTGTCCGCACATGTGGCTTTCGTTCAAACCCGGGATCTCCTTGTATGACTTCTGGTTTGCCGAGTGCCCGGGCATGTCGGAAGAGGATTACCACCGCCGCCGGACCCGCGTTCTCAAGGACGTGGCGTCAGCCATGGTTCAGCTCAGTCAGTTCTCGTTCAGAGAGGGCGGCCGCCTGACGTTTACTAGCGATGGTCGACCGCTTGGTGTTGGTCGCCACCGTGAGCTGGACATTGACGCATTTGCCCAGCGCTTGGAGCAGGACAATCCCGACTACATGCATGTCTACTTCCCAAGCGGGCCTTACAAGACAGCCGGAGAGTTTTATACCAATGCACTCGACAGGCAGAACCTTGACTCGTCGGAATTTCTTCTTGGCCAGAGACGACTCCTGCAGTTCTTTGTCGTCTGCGTAGACGACTTTTTCGCGGCCGACGCTCACTCCTTTGAACTCACCCATCCGGATTTTGACCTCCAGAACTTCCTTGTCTCGCCACAGGGGGCCCTTGTTGGCATTATCGACTGGGACGGCGTCGGCGCCTGGCCAAGGTCTTTAGGCAATCTTAGATACCCCGGCTGGTTGATTCGAGACTGGGATCCAGGTATGTACGAATACGGGTCTGACGGAGTTCTCGAGGATCCCGCAATGGGAGCGTATTTTCCACAGACGCTGGCCCATTATCGTAAGGTCTATCAAAACGCTATACGAGATGCCTTGGGCGAGCAAATGATCCATGGAGACAGCCGGACGTATCACACAAGCGCTACACTCATAACTGAGATCCTTCATATCGCAGCTAGCAACCAAAAGGACAGGGGTATGATCCTGAAGAAAATCGTCCAGGAGATAGCCGGGCTTGTCAAGGTTCCTTGCAGCGATGAGAATCTTCTTTACATGGAGCTATGCCACTCTTTGGGTGAAGGCGAACCGAGCAAAGGGGCATTGGAGGCTCTAAGAACGGGCTTGACAATGTTGCTGCGGAACGAGTCTCTATAGATCGCTGAGATGATTAATCGCAACATTCCATATAACTCTGTGCTCTTTTAAAGTCCTTTTAGTTCTTAATACCGGCTATATCATCCAATTCAGTACAAATGTCTGGCCAAGTGATGGTGCAAATTCGACGTGGACCAGGGCTGGCGCCCAAAGACGGAAGACAACTTGGGCCTGGTTGTCTGCCCGCCTGCGGTCACAGTCGTTGGCAGTCTTGATAGTCTTTAGCTCGCTCCTCTTGCTTTTGCGGTGGTTCTGAAAGCATTTTCTGCCGAGACGACCTGCCTCGTTTACACCAATCTCGCCGCCGACTGGTTTGCTTCCGGCACTGCGACATATGAGATGGGTGCCTTGTGGTCCGCAGTCGTCTGACTTGTGCCTCTGATCGACTCTAGTCCGCCGAGGACAGCATCGAGTCCAGTTCGACTCTGCTCGCCATTAGCAAGCATTCGCAAAAGATTCATCTGGGCTGACTTGGGGAGGGTTGAGCAAACCCATCATGCAACTCACCATCCCCATCGCGAATGCAACAGCACCAACCAGGAGAACTAACCCAATCGCCCACCACTGGCAGTCACATAATTTACGCTCCCAACAGCCAACCACGGACCATGGAAGTCGGCAATGATAAGATAACAGCCATGGGTGGTCATTTTGGGGCACCCGCCTAACAGGTCGAATTTCCAGCGCACCATGTCGCGGGCCGCCACTCGCAGCACCACCCCGACGTGCCTTCTTCCTTTGACCTGCTCAACCACCAACCCCACACTGCTACTACCTCTTCCACAACTTTGACTCCATGTTATAAAGCTTTCAGCGCGTCTCCCTGCCGCAGTAGTTGCGCAATGGCAGCGCGTATTCCATACACAGATGAAGCCGTCTAAGGATAGGGTTCCGGGTTCAGTCCCGGCTGCTGTACCTTTTTGGCTCCCTTGCAAGCAGCATTGCTTGTAAACGTTTTGTCGATGCCATGGGGTGGCAGAGATCTAGGAAGTCTTCTGTGCTGGTTTGGCTCAGTAGCTTTCAGAATGAACTGGCTTTTTTATTTCAAGACAATGGAAAAGACATATTCCAGGTGTTTTAAAAGGTGTGTTCCAAAAGGGAGCCAGTGCAGCTTGGTGAACCTTGGATTTGGCCTGCAAAAGAACTGAGAAACAGCTGTACGCATGTGGCCAAGACGGCAATCTGGGTATCACACCGTAGTCCGGGGCGAGATGCACAGGATGGGTCTGGCTTTTGCAGACTGTTGTTACCTAGGTACATTGCATTCTGAATCATTTTGGAAGCCGAGTACAGTCGGGAGGAGACGAAACGAGGCGAGAAAAGTCAAGTCAGCCAATTGCTCGACGCCTCAGCTCACGCGTATGCAGTCCTCCCTCCACGATGCTACTGACGAGATCTACCAAATATTAGCTCGTCCAATAGACTTGCAACGGGCCAAAGTTGATACACTCTCAATATTTCTGAATGTACTACAAACGGTAAAATAATAAATATGATTGTCTTGTTTTTCCTTCATGGTGATGGCCTTTTGCATCATGGAGCAACTTCCTGTGGGTAACACGGGATACTTTCTAGGCCACAGTGCGCGGTGGAACCGTGCTTACCTAAGCCGCCGAGCCGGCTGGCCACCCGCACCCCGCGATTCCGCTTGTGGGCTTCTGGAACCTTTGCGACGGCGAATGGCATTGGCGCACCTCTGTCTTTGGCCACCCACTTCACATTCCCGCCTTGTCATCCACCAAACCATAGCTCCCGTATCTGCTGTCCAGCTGCGAAGCGACACTACCACCCACAGCAGAACAGGTTAAACCACAGACGCCATGGTTCTTCAAGATCTCGGGCGCCGCATCAACACGGCCGTGTCCGATCTCACCAGGGCACCAAACCTGGACGAGAAGGCAAGCTCCTGCTTCCCATCCTTCCACCACCTCGTCGATGACTTCCTGTCGCAAGCGCTGAGCTGACTTCCAATGTCCCCTTCTGCAGGCATTCGACTCCATGATCAAGGAAATCTCTGCCGCCCTCCTCGAAGCCGATGTCAACGTACGCCTCGTCCAGCAACTGCGAAAGTCCATCAAGTCCACCGTCAACTTCAAGGAGCTGCCCCCAGCCGTCAACAAGAAGCGCCTGATCCAGAAGGCAGTCTACGACGAGCTCGTGAACCTCGTGAACCCCCACAACGAACCGTTCAAACCCAAGAAAGGTCGCAGCAATGTCATCATGTTTGTTGGTCTACAAGGTGCCGGAAAGACCACCACGGTCGGCAAGCTGGCAAGGCATTACCAGGCCCGGGGCTTCAAGGCCTGCATGGTGTGCGCCGACACCTTCCGAGCCGGTGCTTTCGATCAGCTGAAGCAGAACGCCACAAAGGCCAAGATCCCATACTACGGTAGCCTGACAGAGACGGATCCCGCAGTGGTCGCAAGAGAAGGTGTTGAGAAGTTCCGGAAGGAGAAGTTCGAGGTTATTATCGTGGACACATCAGGAAGGCACAGGCAGGAGTCGGCGCTCTTCCAGGAGATGATCGACATCCAGGAGGCAGTAAAACCCGACGAGACGATCATGGTCCTGGATGCGAGCATCGGTCAACAGGCCGAGGCGCAAGCAAAGGCTTTCAAGGAGGCGGCTGATTTTGGTGCGATTATCATCACCAAGACGGACGGCCATGCCAGCGGTGGTGGTGCCATCTCAGCAGTCGCGGCAACACATACGCCGATCGTGTTCATCGGCACAGGAGAGCACATGCTGGACCTCGAGCGGTTCGTGCCGAAACAGTTCGTCTCGAAGCTCCTGGGTATGGGTGATATGGCAGGCCTCGTCGAGCACGTACAATCCCTCAAGCTCGATCAGAAGGACACGATCAAGCACATCACCGAGGGTGTGTTCACCATCCGCGACCTGAGGGACCAGCTCCAGAACATAATGAAGATGGGGCCGCTGTCCAAGATGGCGGGCATGATACCCGGCATGAGCAACATGATGGCGGGCATGGACGACGACGAGGGCAACGCCAAGCTGCGGAGGATGATGTACATCTGCGACAGCATGACCAAGAAGGAGCTCGACTCGGACGGCAAGCTCTTTATCGACCAGCCGGAGCGCATGACCCGCGTCGCCAAGGGCTCCGGCACCAGCGTGAGGGAGGTCGAGGACCTGCTCACGCAGCAGCGCATGATGGCTGGCATGGCCAAGAAGATGGGCGGCAACATGAAGAACATGCAGCGCGCCCAGGCGGCCATGGGCGGCGGCAACAAGGCCCAGCAGATGGCGGCCATGCAGAAGCGCCTCCAGTCGATGGGAGGCGGCGCAGGTGGTGGTGGCGGCATGCCCGATATCTCCAGCATGATGAAGATGTTGGGAGGGGGAGGCGGACCTGGTGGGATGCCGAACATGGGCGGTATGGACATGAATGCCTTGATGAAGCAGATGGGCGGCATGATGGGTGGCATGGGTGGCATGGGTGGCGGAGCCCCGCGGGGAGGAAGACGGTAGTCCATCCTATGCTGTGGCAGAAAGGGGTCAAAACGAGCGCATGACGAATAGAGATGGGTATATTTTGCATGGGCCGGCGTTTTCGGGTGGCCGTAATGGCCGGGCAGATGAGAGTATCATAATTCAAAGCTGACTTGAGGAACCCATGGCTTTCCGGCTCCCATCCTTCTCACCAGCACCCGACAAAACTGGCCTCTAGTGGCAGCGACTCTCTGTCTTTGGCGTGAGTGACGGTTTCCAATCCGCGCCTCGCCAAGACGGCCAAACTCCAAACGAGGACGTTTTTCCACCAAATCCCCGGCAGACCATGCCGACACGATCGCACCGATACTGCTTCAGTCCCGCACATGAGCCTCGGGCGGGACCCTCGGCGGGAGTCTGGGCGGCATGTTGATGACGACGCCTTGCTCCTCACCAGACCAGTCCCGTCGCTCGACATCGCGCAGCCAGCCCCTGGGCATCGCCTTTTCGTGCCTGGACTCCTCTCGTGCCGAACGGACGATGATGAAGTGGGCCAGTGCCGCGACGAAGACCATCGTCAAGAACGCCACCCAGAAGACAAAGACCTCTCCCATCTTCAGGTCTCGGGGCCCTGGGTTTGCGTATGGTGTCACTGGATTCGCTGGGTGTTTGTGCTCCGTGAGGTGCGGCCTGAAAGGCTCTGACGGTTGCTTTTCGAGATTGTTTGCTTGGACTTGCTTGGACTTGCTCCTTGACTCAGCGGGCCTGAGAGCCTGTGAGCACATTCGCCTTCTCAGCATGTGGCCTATGTGAGGAGGCACGACGGGGTCCGTTTACTCACCACGTAGGTTGTCAAATTCAGTAACAAGGAGTCATCGACCAGGCCACAGACTGTATCACGTCGTCGGCGTTGACAGTTCACCGTCGCACGTACAAGAACGACTTTGAGGGTACCTGGCTACGGAGCAGGCCCGCAACGGATTTCAAGACTGGTGTGGCTTTCGACGTCCTTGTTTCAAAGTGGACGCACATCGAAGCATTAGTTCAGTATCGTCGTTGGGGCAAGAGATGGTAAAGACCTCCAAGCAAATGGGACCAGTTTCAAACAACTGAAAGACAACGGAGACCACCAAATTCGGACGGTGAGCAGCGGTATGAATCACTTCGTCAGTACTTGCCAAACCTCCATCTACAACCCCTACGGCGCAAAGACGGTTTGACTCGTCAGCGTGTTGGACAGCAGGACAATCACATGAGCACGAGGAGAAACGTTTATAAGCAGATGTAATACTTCATTTTCTAGATAACAAAGGCCTGCCCACGGACATCAGCGGTAATCTACACAGGTGCCTACGCCTTTGAGGCAAGCAATCACACTCCCTGTCCTTCGTCGCCATGCGGCGGATTCTGGTCCTGCCTGAGACGGTTCTTGCCCTCGACATAAATCAGTCTCTTGCGCCAGATGAAAGAGCCAAGGTAATACGCATGGATCATCAGACTGAGCAATAGTATTGAGGCAAGGCTGAAGATGATGACCTCGTCCTTTGAGGTTGCTATCCCTGTGGTCGTTTGAGTCTCGTTTGCACTCATGATGATGATGTGTTGTTTCTCGATGTTTGAAGTCTGACACGGTCTTAATCCGAAATCTTTTGTACTGAGGCTTGATGGTCTGATTGAGGGCGAACAGATTTTGGTTTGGAACCTCGATGTTCCCTCATTTATAAGGCTCGACGGCACCTGGATGCCTGAGTCGCTCTCGTTCACTGGCGTCTCACTGTTCCGGTCAACATCATGTACTCACATCGCATGTACCGAGAAGCGCCAGGAAGTGTGATAAAGTTGGCTTCAAATTCAAAACTGAAAACAGGCGTTTGCTGTTGCTGTAAAGCACGTCGATTCACTGACCAGCTGCTCCAGTCCCGACCCTACACCACTGACGGGCCTCCTTCCCGAGCAACCCTGACCTCCTCGCCATTATTTCCACGAACAGCTTTCGGTACTTCCTTGCGCCTTGTGTGCCAGATTCCCTTGATTCTGAGGCCTTCCCGAGTACTTCCACAGAGCTTCCCTGCCACGACAAATAGCCCACACGCCAAGCTGGCCACAGTGATTGCGATGAAGAAGTAGAATAGCGAGCTCGTAACAGCCATTGTGAGAGTGTTTCTCAGTGACGATTTGCGTCTTTTGGAACCCTTGACGGTTGAGGCGCTGACATGGCAGCCCCGACAATGTGAATTCCGCCGGTTTTAAGTATATGGTGCGGGCAAAACAAGACTATGACGGGGAATGACGGGGACTGATGGGGAGCTCGTCACGGCGGGGCACCGGCTGGTTCGGAAACCGTGACGAGGTGTGACAGAATATAAGCTTCGTATTCATTCACGTGATCTATGTACCTAGGTAGCTTCTACTAGAGTGCAGTCAGATGCAAACCACATCAGGCTACACTATCTGTGACGGGTCTGCCCTCCATCGCCAAGCTATCCGATCCGTCAACGCGCTACGACTGCCGTCTTCCTCCCTACTGCTTCGCCATCCTCGGTAGTCTTCGCGGAGACTGGGGAGGAGTTTTAAGATGTAAAGGAGCATGACGAATATTCCCATGACCAAGAAGAATGCGATGACGCCTTGTGTTGACTGATCCATATCAGCGTTCAATAGCTTTTAAATCTGTTTTTACTAGTAATGTTGTCACTAACTGTCGACTCGTAGTCGTGTAGTCAAGTTTTGCAGTCCTGCTTTGTTATTTGAGAGTCAGGATAGAGTTCCTTGGTGGTTTCCGAGAGACCAGCTACGGATTGGTATGGACTTATATCCACCGACATTCGAGCAGAACGTATCAGTATCCTGTAATGTCACTCGAGATGGAATATGTATGCAAATTCCATATTGAAATGGACCGTGACTCGCACATGTTGCGACCAAGTCCATATTAGAAGCTATATGAGTGACTAAGAGCTAGCTCACCACCCAAAATCGCCGGTACTGCTCGCTCCCCGTCTTAGATCATCCAGCCGCTGCTATCCGACACAGCTCGACGGGTAGGTGGTACAGGTCGCCACGGGAAGCAGGCGCTGGGTCCAAGTCCACTGCTCCACCTCCCACTCCCTTGGGAGCCCATGATGCCAGTGATAGTGATCCGAGTGCCGAATGATACACTGGTGTTGTTATTTAGGATAATCCCGTAATCCTTCAAGCCCCGAAGCTATGCTTTAGTATCATTCACTGTCTCGGTCCCGAAGTCTGCCTGTTGATTCCTATGCGCCACAGAAACTGAGGGGTAGATGAACGTGCAATACAGTAGACTGGTTAGGCGCGAAGCACCTGGAGGTTGCTACCATTACACTTGTCGAATAAGCTCGCTCCGGGCATCCTTAACCCCACGTCGGGTTCTTGTGCCCATTTACGGGTTACTGTATTGTACGAAAACTCAATGCAGCTTCCCGATCAGGTGCCCGCACCGCTGTCAGTTGTCAGCTGTCAGCTTCCTTGGTGGCACCCGCGGTGCCGAACACTGCATGCAGCCCGGGCGAGCTAGTAAGCAAGCACGTTTATTACCTGGACGAGCTGAGAGACAGCGCGGGTACGTGGCGTTTACCTTTTTGCTGAGGCCATGTAAGCTTACGTACTAAACACAAGCTCAGAAATCCTTGACCGAGACTTGCAGAGCCCCAAGCACTAAACCAGTATAGTCTACAGGTGTGTTTGTGCACTTCAAGTTCTTCAGAAGGGACCTGCAAGGCCTGCAAGGGAAAGATATTGTGTCTGAGAAACGTGTTGGAGGGGCAGAAAACCTAATTGAATGTTGGGAATTCAACGGCCTCACGGCAACGTGCCGCGAGGCGTCCTGGGCAACCCACACGGGGACCGTGCTCGAGTGACACGGCAATGTTGCATGTGTTGACAATCTGCCAGGCGCCCTGCTTTTGCACGATGCCGCCGCCCGCGGCTGGGAGGCTGAATGGCGGTCGGGGCTGAATTAAGCCCAGGGATCCTCGGGGCTAGCGCAATGTGTGTTTAATTGTGAGGGGGGAAAGAAGAAGCAGGATCACCTCACTCTCAGAAACGTCGACTCGGTGACTGGGCCATGGCTCGTATAAGTACGCCCTCATCTCCTCCTTCTGTCCTTCGTTGAGCAGCATGGACTGGCCGTATCACAGCCACGTTTGCTATCTCTCTCGTTGACTGCTATATATCAGCCCGCCTTCGCTTTTTTGTTCGACGTTCCAACATCCGTTCAAAGCCTATCTATAGTGCCCCGTCACCATGAAGACCTTCACCGTCACTTCGCTGGCCTTGGCCATCACTTCCGCTCTCGCGGCTCCTTTTGACCTCGTCTCCAAGCGTCCACTCGCTTCTCATGAATGGACTCGTTCAACCTCTCCCCTGAGCTCCAGGGCCAACTGCCCAGCCCTTCTCCCAGCTGGAGAGTTCGAGTTCCCTCACTACATCACGCAGATCTCCGCCTCGCAGCCCGATAAGGCCTTCGGCGTTCAGTACAACGGAGTCTTCACCCCCAACGACATCAGCTCCATCTTTAGTTTCGACATCCCGGCCAGTCGTACGGACGCCAACTGCACGCTGCAGTTCATCTTCCCGAAGCTGGAGGACCTGAAGACGAGTTCCTTCTCCTACAGCGGGGGTGGGAACTTCGTTTTCGAGGGATATAACGCTGGGAGTTGCCCAGGTGAGTCAACTCCGTCCATGTCAACCACTCGCCCAAATGATTCCGCGAACTGACTCGATATGCTCAGGCCCTGCGACAACTTACAACAACCAGCCAGCACCGGGGCCATACCCTGCGTTCCCACCCGTGCACATGGAGCCCGGCTTCGTCTACACTTTGGAAACGGGGCCTTGCTTCGTGGGGGCCGGGACCTGTGTTGCTGGCAGTGAGTATCCCTTACACTTACTTCTCCCTTGTTTATTCATCGAGCAGCTGTCCTTGGCAGAATTAGTAGCTGACTTCGGTACAGAAACTTCGACCAATGACACAACCTTCACGTATTTCCAGGACATGGGAAACGCCGACATTGGCGATTGCCCTATCGGGATCTACACCACGTACAGCTATCTTTGAGCATGCCCATATTTGACTACTAGTACAAGTCGTGGTCAAGATGAGCAGCATCGAGACGTTGGACTTCCGATGTTACATTGTCCGAGCCATTTCATCCTCTTCGAACCGGGTCAACAGGGCGAGTAATGTTTCCTAGTAAGCGGTGCAATTAGTAAAATATAATGTCTGCTGTTATTAATTCACTCACATTCTCTTCAACGTGACATGTGCTGTCAACCTTCGCAGACTATGGATACATGGTGGTGGCCCGCCATGAAAGACCGGAGAGCGGCGCGAGCAATCTGAATGACATACGCAACTCTCCTATCGCCCTGATTATCGAAGTCTTTGAGTGATCACAGCACCAGCGCCACCATGGCCCTGAATTCTTTCAGAGTGGTAGCCACATGGTGGTGGCCGATCAACGCATCTCTAAAAATAAACAAATGTCAAGCTATATGATGCGACGATATGCAGAGTGTTCAATCACGGATGGAGATCTCGTATCTGCATCAAGAACCTGGTATTGGACTTCGACGAATACAGAACACTGCGCCCCTGCTAGAGCTGTAGTATTGTCATGTGGGAAAACACTCATCTAGGAGGTATACGCGATACGACAACGTGTGTCCAGGGTTGCATCAGTGTACCAGTCATGCTGCAGGGGTGCGGGAACAGTCCAGACCGCGAGCAGCGTCAGAATAGTGTTGCATTATGGATGGCGAATCGGCTTGTGTCCTGCGTAACAGGATACCGCAGAAGAACGTAACTTTATAGCTTTCTCACGTCGACTCGAAAAGTACTGATACCCTGCGCGAACGATGTTTCCCCTAGCCGGACGAACGACTCCGCGGGCACAGTTCATCCAGTTGTATGGCACGCGAAGGCCAGCTGAACGAACGTCAGCTCAGATTGATAGATGCGACGATCATGGGATGTACATTTACTTACAAGGTATGACTGCCATGGAAGCGCCCGAGCCTTACTGCTGCGGACCCAATGACTGACAATGCGCCATTAACAGGGGCAATTAAAATGTGAAAGGGACATACCACAATGAAAATCAGGGAGTCCGTCAGTGACCATCCGGTCAAGGAGGTTACATCTCTTGCAGTCGTCACAATGGTCGGCTAAGCCCACGTCTGGGATCGTCCATGGAGCAGTCCGAGATCCCAGGATCCTTGCGTGAGTGCGCGTAAAGAATGTGATCCGGCAAACCAAGAAACAGAAAGAAGAAGTGGATTAGCCACTTCGGTCTGCAATATAATTACTGTCCAGCTGGGACTCTGCCAGACTGTGCTGTTGCTACTTTCAATCACCGCACTTGTATCGCCGTGTCTAGTAGAACCCGCTTCATCTCTATCTACCTTCTCCCGTCTGTCTTTTACTTACTGCTATTCTATCGTTATTATATGTTGAATACCTCACAATGCATTGTTCGCTTGTTCTCCTCGCCCTTGGATTGGGCCCCACTGCCCATGCCGTTACCATTGATATGGAGGGGCTACCAGATACCGGACTTGATACTTCATCATGGGAGACAGGCACGGCTCCGCCGATTCCGAGCTTAGTGGATGTCAATGATATGCAAATTGCTGCTAAGAACACACTCGATCCAAGGGATTACGCATATTACCGGGCAGCTGCTCTAGATGAGATCAGTATGACCATTATGCACGAACGTAGAAGATCATTACAGCAATTACTGACAGCCCTTCAGCCTATCAAGCCAACATGCTGGGCTGGTCGAAATTACGGCTTAATGGGTTCAGCTTCACGGATGTTTCCAACGTGAACTTGAAGTATGTGGAGATTCACAATCCCAATCTGGCCAACAGTCTACTGACTTTTCTTTCCTAGGACGACTATCCTAGGCTACAACTTCTCCATGCCCTGTTTTATCGCCCCTGCCGCGCAAGCGGGCCGTGCAGACTCCGGTGCCGAGACCAACCTTGTCAAGGCTGCCGGTGCTGCTGGCATTCTCTACGTTCCCTCCATCTCCAGCACGCAGTCTATTCAGACCATCGGCGCTGCCGCCGCCCCAGGACAGGTCATGTTCCACCAAGAGTACATCTGGTCAAACAAGACCCGGCTGCAGTCCGAGCTAGACCAGATCAAGGCCGCGGGCTTCAAGGCTATATTCCTCACCGTTGACAACACGGGTGTCAATGGTATCCGCAACCGCCAAATGCGTTTCTCCCGCGGAGGCGACAAGGGGCACGCGGCAAAGTTTACTCTTGCCTCGCTCAAGGAGCTGCAGAACATGACCACCCTCCCGATTGTGCCCAAGGGCGTAAAAACAGCCCACGACGTGAAGCTGTGCGCCGACCTCGGCTTCAAGGCCGTGTACATCTCCAACCACGGCGGCCGCGTCGTCGACCTCGCACCCACGGCCGTCGAAGTCCTCCTCGATGTGCACAAGAACTACCCAGAAGTCTTTGGAAAGGTTGAGATCTACGCCGACGGTGGTGTCCGGCGAGCCTCTCACGTCCTGGCACTGCTTGCGCTCGGTGCACGTGCGGTGGGTCTGGGCAGACCGGCTATGTTTGCGAATATTTATGGCCAGCCCGGGGTAGCCAAGATGATCAGCATTCTGCAGGCCGAGTTGACGACGGAGATGCAGCTCATGGGCCAGGCTGATGTCAACAAGTACCGGGGGAATACCACCTTCGTAAGTCATCTGAGATATGTTTCGATTCAGACAAGTCACTGATTCATAGTTATGTACAGCTCAACACCAAGCAAGTCGAGCTTGAGTACTTCGGCGCTCCGCTATAATGGATATTGAGAGAGGTTTTGTGGGATCGAGCGATTCTCTGCCGTGTCGTGCTTTCCCTTTGTTGGGTTGTAAAACATACGTCGCATTCCAGACAACCGTAATTATTCTTGTCTTTTCGATTGGCATATACTTGGGCTGACATGAAACTTGATTCTCCAGTTAGCTGGAAACCTTGTGAAAGTTGCGTGTCGGCGCTGATGGACAGCCAGCGTTTTGCTGTTTGTGTGAGTATTGTTTCTGCACACCGTGATGGACTGGCGCAGCCATATTGTCTCGAACACTTTATCTGAAGGTGATGTGATGAGGTCAACTGTCGGCCGACAGTGGATCCGTTTCGGTCGTGTGCTACGAACTTCGGGAGACCAGAGAGACAACCAGGCGATGTGGTCCCATATCAGGTAGAACAGATGTCGAAGTCTACAAATGCCCGCGAATCTGCGACCAATCAGATGGCACCCAAGAGCGGCGTGGCGGGTGGTACCGACAGTTGGGACCTATAACTCGTGCAACATCCAAGGCTGTGACAATGTCATGTCATTTTGAGATGCAACTGGCTGCATGGTGTCCGTAAATAGACTGTCAGAATTGCGGAAATAAGTAACACTTCACGGCGCATTTGGAAATGATAATCCGTGTTTTCCCATTGCTCCGGGATGTCTTCGTGGTCTGGCTACCGGTCAGCTCCCACAACGTCCCCATGGGGAAATACAGTGGGCAAATGGCCTGACGCAACATGCCACCAGGCAGCGGAGCAGGTCACACCACCATTCCATCCCGGGGTACATAAATCAGCCGTGAAACTGCTGCGAAACAAAATCCAGATCAAAACAAAACAATCTCCTGATTACTGCATCGATTCATATATAACGATCTATATCAGACTGCCTCTGCTTCTCTTCAGCTATTGCTCACGCAAACCGAGTTCACGATCATTCACTGCTCTAGCAAGATCCACCCGCCCCTAAGGTCCTATCCCATCTGCACATCCACTCCACAAAAACCAAAATGTTCCAGCAAAGAGCCGCCCAACGTCTGCTCACCACCCTGCGCCCACAAATCGCGCGCCGAATGATCGCGACTCAACCTCCAAGGGCTGCCCAAGCGACCGTGTCCAAGGGTGAATTCTTCACCTCTGTTATTGCATTCAGCGGAGCGACGGGTGTCATTCTTGCCTGCGTCACAGCGCCATCTTCCTCCTCATGAAGTTTCTCCCAGCAAATTTGTAGGTGCATTCCTCAAGCGAACATCACGTTGCTTATGCTAATTCATGTTTCTACAACCAGTGTTACCGTGATGAAGATGTATAAATGTCACTAGCGGTGTGATGTTGAAAGGTGTTTTGGGAGTGGAGGAAAGGATACCCGGGCGCATCTCCTGCGCCTACATGAATTTCAGGGCGAAGACAGACGGGTCCAGTTCACTGTGCTCATCGCAAGCTCAGGCGGTGACATCTCATGATAGACTAGTCCAATATCATCGGGGCGCAATAATAGCCTGGAAATATAAAATTATTTAAGATTTCGTACGCGGTGCTCTCCAACTGCTTAGTTTTCTTCTTATGCCACTATGATTGTTTGCATAGTTGTTGAGATGCATTGGTCGCAGATCTAAAGTCGCCATCTCATTCAACCCACCTGGACTCCCATCTCTAGACACCTGTTCCTGAAATTGGGACAAAACCACCACATCACGGATCACATCCTCCATTCTTGGTTCCTTTGCCCATCAATCTCAATTGCTACTTCTCATGCCAGTTGGTTTCCTTCCGAATGTCGAAAGACAACCCGTCTCGATCGGTGGTTCCCATGCCCACCACTTTGCCTTCCCTAATATACCCTACCCCGGCGATGTGCAGAGGCCGCTCCTTTCTCTTGAGGCTTGATAGCCGGAGGTACAGGAACCAAGCAGTGAAGACAACAGCTGTAAGTGCTAGAGTCACACCAAGGTACACCTTCCAATTCTGAGACGGGCCGAGCTGGAATAGGTCTGCAGACCATATAGACTATTCTCGGTCAGCAAGCAGGTCCTCTCGTTGCTCAACGAAGATGATATCCGCACAGAAAGAGAAAAGACGGCGGGGAAGGTATTTACCGTCACCAAGGTGGACGGAAGGAAAAGTAAAGTTAGCACGGTAATTGTTTTCATTGTCTCGCTATCACGTGCAGCAAGCGTTGCGACATGCTTAGACTCCTCGGCAACAGCTAGGTTGATCTTGCTGTCTCTCTGCGCAACAAGATTGAAGGCCTAAGAAGTCAATTAGTAGAGCCGCGCGCCATTGCGAAGGGTTTCTCCGCACAAGTAGGTGGGATCCAGGAAAACGGCAACCAGAAAACAATCTAGAAGGGATGCGTTATCTCTCACCACGTTGATTTGGCCCTTGACTCTCTCAAGCATTTCTCTCGTCTTGTCGGCAGTGAGGTCACAACGAGACCGCGTGAAGGCGATCCTCTCCTGCAGGCATCTGAATTCCCTCTTCTGCAGCGGTGCCAAGCCAACCTCTGCACGCAACTCCTCCAGCACCCTCAGCGCCATGAGCAGCAAGTCTCCGAACTTGATCGAGAAAGTCGTCACCGTGTCGAAGTGGCTCAGCTCGGTGTTGCTCGCGTACAACATGCGCAGGAGGTTATCATAGTCCGAGAACCACTCCCGCAGGCGGGGGGAGAGCTGCATCTTCCATGTGTTGCGCGTCATGCCCGTGGCGGACTCGACCACGTTGATCTCCTCCAGGATGTCGTCAAACCAGCGCTTGTACTCGAAGCAGCGGTCCTCGTATATCAGGACCAGGAGGTAAAGTGGGTGCTTTGCAAGAAGATGGCGGCGCTCTATGCATTTCCTCCGGATCATCCGCCCTGTCTCCTCGGTCATGCTCGTCATGAAAACGACAGTGGCCAAGTCGGCTAGACGGATTCGCATGGCGATACTGATGGATTGGCTGTTCCTCGCGATTCGAAGGAGTAGCAACAGAGCGACAGGCTCGTCATTCCCATCCTGATCGTATTGAATGTGGTGTGATAAATGGAAACGCTTCACCCCACACGAAATGAGTGTAAAGGGCGGGAGCTCACATGCAAGTAACAGACTGGTAAGTGAACTCTTCGATATGCTCATCGGTTTGCTCTTGTAAGCAGGATCTCCAGCCGCATAACTGTTTCCACGATCAGCCACAGAGTCCCAATGGCTGGAGTCCCGGGTTATTGAGCAGGCACAACTCACAAGAGGACGAACGGTCCCCATGTAGACACAGATGCTGATGCGCCAATAAATGGCTTAATAGCTGATTCCTTGACTTTGGCCAACTCGGAGGCAACGCCATCATCGTCTAAAGTGGCCTCGGTCACAATACCCTGAGACGACACGAGTCGCAATACGTCTACTCGAGATTCTTTCGTCGTGTTGAGCCCCTCGATAAAATTTTGCAAGTCCTCTGGATCCATTTGGGCTGGAAAATTAATTGCAAAAAAAGAGCAGAGCGAAGCTCCCACGGGGCCACTCACGCAACATGGTGTGGTTATATACAAAAGCCGGCGGTTGGGTGAAATCCGCGGCTGATGAGGTTGCATGCACTGCCTCCGCCACTATTGCCCAGCTATCTGCATGCAGTAGACAGCCACACTAAATTGCAGCTGACTTGGTCCACGTATCGTCACTAGTCAAAGAGCCATCTCCACCCCTCCCCTCCGCCAATAAAAAGAAAAAGTTAATTCAGCAATAGACCATACGTCCACTCCTCCGGCGGCACATCCTTAAACTTGATACTTGTGGGGTGCTTGCTCCTGGCCGGCAGTACCTTCTGAATGTACAAATCGCCGACATTGATCTTTCCATACTTGGGTCTTTCACCCTCGTCGACACAGCACTCCAAGACCTCGAGATCCACGTCCGGGTCGGGTGTGAGGAAGAATGGAAGGGAATACCGTTCGTGCCCAGTTCTGTTCCTAACGCGATGTACCGTCGCTTGGAACTTGTCGTTGGATTGCCTCTCCAGATACTGACCGACATTACAAACGAAGGTGCCGGGCTTGGGCGGTGCATCGACCCAAATGCCGTCTTGATTAAGAACCTCGAGGGCAGGGACCGAGTCTTGGAGGACAAACGTGAGCCCTGCCGACTGTTAGCTTCCTATCCCGTCTCGTATTCAATGATGCATGACTTTGAAGCGCGACTTACAGGAGAAGTCGGCATGTGCACCAAGTCCAATGCTGGGCTCTCCGTCATCGGCTGGGGTGGGTGGGTAATATAGCGGCCTCATACCCGTGATCGGGAACTTGAAGTAGTTGTCGAAAGCCGTCTCGTCCAGATCGAAGGCCAAGGCAAATATCTTGACGAGCTTCATAGCTAGGGGTAGGACGTTATTATAGTACTTGTAAAGTCCCTCGCGCCACCATGGTGCTTTTGAAGGCCAAATGTTCTGTGGCTTGGTGATGTGAGGGGGTGGCTGACGACCCATTTTGCCGAGATAGTCCTGCTCGGGCTCTATCACGCAGTCACCCATCGTAAACGCCTCTTTGATATCTACGCGGCAGTGTTAGTATCGTGTTCCACAAGCTCTGTAGTCCATGATACTTGCCCCCTTTGGTCCTAGGATCAAGCCTTGTCTCGAGCATCGGCTCGTAACCTCGGATGGCAGGATTCTTCTGCACATGGGCGTCCATCTTGGTGTCAAGGTCCAGTGCGAAGAATCGCTTTAGTAGATCGAGTGTCTCAGTGATGACATCCTGAGGGACACCATGGTTCTCAATGTAGAAGAAGCCACATTGAGAACAGGCAGCGTAGATGTTTTTGGCAATCCTCTTTCTTGCATCAGGTGAAGGGCTGTCTAGTTCAGCCAAGTCGATAGTTGGGATCGATGTGAAAGACGAAGGATTATTGGCCACCTTGCGATACGTTGCCTCAGATCCTGAATGGAAATATACGTAATTCTCATTGTCCTGATATCGATTGGTGAGCAAGAAAGGTATCCTATGCTTTAACACCTGAATCTCTCTCACCTTCAAGCTCGGAGGCGGAGCCGATCCGGTTGGGGCAGACACTGCGGCGTTCGCCATCTATGTATCTGCATTCGTAGGTATGCCCTCGGACAATTTTGCTGCAGTGAAATTCTCAAGCAACGAACAGAATGTAGCCACTAGCTGTAGGAAGACTGGACATTTCGTGTCAGAGTTGAAGATAAGTGTCCTAAGAATCGCATGGGGGTGCTGCCCTGCGTGCCCCGCTTCTGGTCACACCATTATCTTTGCCGGTTCGCTGCCGACTCGGTAGAGATTGTGCAGGCTGTCCACACACAAACGCCGTCTAAATAGAGTGATTAAGTGATATAAATATGAGGCCACACAAGGAAATACTATATGGGAAAGTCCCCAAAACGATCTTCCTACACAGAATTTCCCCACCAGAATGGCACTTGGTCGGACCGAGGCACAGAGAGCAAAAAGGCCCTGCTGCACCTGTCGACAAGGATTGACGAGAAACTTGCATGAGATAAAAACCCTAACGGGGGCAATTTTGCTCTCACCGGCGTCTATAAGGACAAGACCGTTACGGCTTACTTTATCATCACCTACTTACTTACCAGCCGTAAAGTATAAGATTTTGCTTATAATTAAGCACTACAGAACACTTATATCTAACAAGTATAAAAGTACTATACGAGATGTTCGAGAAAATACTAACACACCAGCATCACCAGGGATTGCAATTAACAAGACACAGCCAAACGCTAAGGAAGACCATAATTGCAATACGGACAATACAGAGTCAAAGACCAGCAAATGGTCATAATCGTGTAGATCAGCATATTTCTGCATTACTTCGGGAAACATGGAAGCGCAGTGCTGTAACCTTCTGACGGAGTTGAGGTGCCAGAGACTAGTCGGGACGAGTGACAATATAGGAGAGAATGTATTGCCAACGGCAAAGAGCACTCTTGTGGTCGTCAAGGTCTCCTGTCATAACTCGGGAGGCCAGGAAGGAAATACATCTGTGAGCGCGTACGGGTATCCCGCCTCGAGCGGAGTCATCAAATACGAATTTTCGTGTAGGACGACCAGCTGCGCGGACTTTCCGGAGGAAAAGCCGGAAAACTCATATTAGCAGGCCATCAGTGCAACATAACCAAGCATGCAGGCGTGGCTTGAGGCGGGTTCCCCGCAATCTGGGGAAATGAGATCGCCCTCAGCAGCCTGACCGAAAGGTCTGTCAGCTTCCGAACCAAGGGGCTTGGAGCCGCTCTCAACATCGCTCCGATGGCGCACTTCCTATTGAGGCACTGGAAAAGAATTGGAGAAGTGGAACCAGCTTCCACACACGGCCTTACATGCATTCATTATTAACGTCACTTGGTTTCTTTCGACAAGCCCGTCGGCAACCCCTGCCCCCTTTACGGAAGTAGGCAAGACAACCGATAAGATGCATAGAAGAGACTATTCGCATTTCTTTGCCATTCCCTTCCTTTGGTCTGTGCTCCACATCAGAAGAGAGGTCTACCCAGTAGATGGCATTTAATCAGGCGGGTGACCTAAAGTACGTACCTCGGCAATTTCTATATAAGAAGATGCCCTCGTGCTCCAGGTTCGGGAGAATACACACAGACGCAGCCCACGAATGATGGAAACCGGGATACTGCTTCCCAATAACTCCCAGGCATTCTCGTCATTATCAACCCATATAGTCAATCTGCAAATATGGCTGCCCTTCGCTGCCTGCTCTGCGCTTTGGCCCTTCTCTGGTCCCCGATATCCGTTCAGCGTGTCGACGCTGAATCAATTCAATGTAATGCTGGCCAGGTTTCAGCCTCGAACGAATTCAATGCATCCTTGTCCTATGCTAAGCCACGAGTATTCATCCTATCGGATATCCTGAATGAGCCAGATGATTTCATGTCCCTGGCCCGTCTGCTCGTGTATTCGAACCTCCTGGACATACGCGGGCTCTGTGCCACGACCTCCTATTTCTTGCAAAACGCCACTCATCCTGAGGAGATGAGAAAGATCGCTGAGGTGTATGGTACAGTCGTCGACAATCTCAACCAGCACGTCTCTGCAGATTTCCAATACAGCCCCTCGGAGAAACTTCTGCCGTTGGTGACTTCCGGACCAACTGTAAGTGGCATGGCCCATGATGCATCTCCGCGCAGGAATCCGCATTGACTGACTCTGGACTTATAGGTCTATGGACCCGGAGCCCTGAACTCTTCTCTAAGTGAAGGTGCCCAGCGACTGATAGACGCCCTAGAGGAATCTTCAGAGCCATTGCATGTGAGCATATGGGGAGGTGCAAACACCCTAGCACAAGCCCTTCAGAAAATTCACACGCTGAGCACGCCCGACCATGCTGCCCTACTACGGTCGCGACTACGGGTGTATGCCATCTCAGATCAAGACACTACGGGCACATGGATACAAACTCGGTGGCCTGACATTTTCTACGTCTCAAGTGTGCATGGCTTTCTCCAGTTTGGCGCTGCGACTTGGCGCGGGATGAATACTGATGACAACGGATTTGCAAACACGACCAAAGTCAGAGACGACTGGGTGACTCCGAACATCCGTGTAGGACCCTTGGGTGCCGTCTACCCAAAGATCGAATTTAACCTGGAAGGAGACACCCCATCCTTCTTGTGGCTGATTCCCAACGGACTGTCTGATCCAGGGAGACCCGACCTGGGAGGCTGGGGTGGTCGCTACACCCAGGTCGCTGGTGGACTGGATGGCTTCAATGCGTATGGAAGTGTGTCAGAAGCTGTATGGCTTCCTGATGGGACGCAGTATGACAGCATGAGCGCGACCATCTGGCGCTGGAGAGATGCCATACAAGACGATTTCGCTGCGAGGATGCAGTGGACGTTGAATCGGAGCATCAGCGAAGTATCTCATCCGCCCATGGTGAACGTGAACGGCTCCGCGGGCCCAAATCCTATGCAATTCCAACTTGGGGCCAACCAGTCGCTCATACTGGACGCGGAAGGAACCTGCGATGCTGATGATCCCGGAAACCTAAGTCAGCTTGAGTTCGAGTGGTTCGGATATCCCCTGCCGGCAGGTTTCGACCCACAGCAAGCGCTCTCGATCCGCCCTCTTGCGCCTCCATCCGGAACGGAAGGAATCCTCGCGGTCAACGAAGCTGGATTTACTAATGTCACACTTGGAACAAGAGTTGAGGTCTCACTAACGACGAACAATGGTCCATTGGTGGATGGCCAAGAGTGGACCCTCGTCTTACAAGTTCGCACAACAACCGGACCTTACCCTATCCGCCGTTACAAAAGAATCACCATCAAAACAGTGTTGTGAGGAAGTTGGCTTAGGAAGACCAGCTAAAATAGTCGAGGTTTTCCGGGTAGACTCGGAATCTGATGAAGATTTACAGGCTTTCTTATGCCCATCGTGCGGACTGGCTTCAGAATCCATGCTGGACAAGTTGTCCTCTGAAAAGCGAAATGTTTCTGACTGTACGCTTTCAATACCTTATGTCGAGTGTCTGCTTCGTAACAGGAGCAGCCCCAGAGCGGTACCCCCGTCCCCCAAAAAGAATTCCATCTCACGCATCATGTGGGGTAATGACCGGAAGCCGGAATCAGTCTCATAATGCGGTGAAGGTTGCAAGTTTATTAGGCGATTTCCAAGCCTAGATACAGTCTTTGCCTAGACCTCGGTCCCCTTAGCCTCTAAGCTTCAAATTCAAATCCATCAGCAATTCAGCCCTACAAACGAGTTCTGGATTCTCTGACAGGATGTTGCAATGCAATCATCACCACTAGCGCACTCTTAACTTGTACTCCGAATATTGCAAGGCTGCGGGCGCCAAGGTCCGCCCACCCAGCTTCTAGGTACCGCCCACCCAGCTCTTTGCGTAGGCCCACCCAGTACAACCAAAATGGCTATAAACGCTAACAAAAAACTTATATATCTCAGATTTCGACTAAGATTACCCTGCTATTTACTAAGGTCTGTAGCTCTTTGCCTTTATAGCCTTCTGCAGCCTTCTGCAGCCCCTATAGCCCTTTGCACCCTCTGCGATTCTCTGCAATTCTCTGCACCCTCTGCAGCCCTCTATGTGAATGGCAAATGGCAGCCCTCTGTGTGAATAGCAAATAGCAGCCCTTTGTGCGAATAGCAGCCCTCTGCATGAATAATGAATAGCGCAGCCCTCTGTGTGAATGGCAAATGGCAGCCCTCTGTGCGAATAGCAAATAGCAGCCCCCTGCGCAAATAACAGCCTTCAGCCTTCCATGGGATTTAAGGCAAAGTTAAAGGCAAATCGCGGGCCAATCTTAGTTAGAATTTAAAATGTACCTATATTTTAGTGGTATATGTACTTATTTTCTTATACTGGGTGGGCCTACGTAAAGAGCTGGGTGGGCGGTACCTGGAAGCTGGGTGGGCGGACCTTGGCTGGGCTGCGGGCATACTGAAGCTCTACCGTACATATGGACTCTTTTAGTACCTATGAACGAAGCTTTTTGTGTCGTACATATGGCATCCGTCCGTACCAGCATAATCTGCTCAAAAAGGCTCGCACAACTGTTGAGATTTAAAGCCCACAGAATCTAAAATTTACGTCAAGGAGCGCTATACCCATGCGAAACAGGGGACTTTACGCTTGACTGTTACGGCAGTAATTGTTGGATTATTTCTCACTGTTCCCGGCCGTTACATCGGCAGTTTGACCTTTCCATGCCGCAAAACAGGCTTTTCTCTGTGTCGGCACGCCCAGACCAGTCCTATCACTACGCATCAAACCTGCCAGCCAAGATTCCCCGTCTCGGGTTTCATTGCAACCAGTCGCGGTAGCCTCAAGTTGTCATGGGCGCTTCGAAGGAACCCCAATCCTTCGGATCGGGACAGCAGGTGTTGAACTGGTATAACACGATTAGCAAAGGGGATAGCAAACGACGGGGTACAAACGTATTCCAGTGGTGCTGTAATGGGAGTGTGCATACACGTACGTTGGGGCCCTCGCAGCCCTTGCCGTCGCCGCACGTCTCGGAGCTGCACACGCCCACGCCGCATACACCTCGGCACTATAGGACCCTAAGTTAATGATGGTCCTGTACGGTAGGATGTTTGGTATAGTGACTCGGGACAAGTGAATGAAGATGTGGGCAGCAGAGGCCCACACCGATGTTCTGTCAGGTCAGACGAAGGTGGGTCCGGAGTGGTACATACGCATCTGCCACTCTGGGCTTGAGCCAGGCAAGCAAAGCCGAGGCTAAGCAGAATCAAGTTGATGATCACTCGCATCGTGATGGTCGGCTAGCTTCGCTTTGTCTGTGCGGTTTCGTGGGTGAAGAGTTTAAGTAGTGGTCTTCTCAGTGCTCTTCTCTCGACAGATGTTGGGTGAAGGACGTTTCAGGCTGGGGTGTTGCAATCAAGATCTTGAATCTGCTGCCTTTTGTACCTATGGAAATGCAGGTCCTTCAGCCAGGAAACGGGATTAATTGGTCACCCGGCGTGATCAATCACTGGCATCACTGTTTGGACTGCAAAAGTTCTATGTGCGGCTACAACCATTAGTGAGTGCAAGTGGACTGCGGACAGTGACTGGAGCAAACGCACGACCAAAACAATGCCGCTAAGGCATGCGGCGCGGGTCCAGGCGAGCTACTAAAAACTTCGGTAAAAGAATGAGTAGAGTTAGGGTACCCGGTGGCTGAGACGGCCAACAAAGGTGCTTGATGTAGTGGAAGTCCAAGTGTTCGTAGCGCTACTAGTATGTGAGTCGGTCCGGGATTGGAATACCAAGACGACTACACCGGCCGACGGGACCCGTGACCTTCAATCGGCGTGGTCTATGCTGTGGATCTCATGCGTATCTTCTCGGAGCTTCTCATTTGAAATATTTGCTGTATCTCTCCACAGGTGGTAGGTGAATATTCACTTGAGCAGAAGATGTGACCTTCGGCTTCAACGACCGTGTTTATTGGGTCGTTGCTCCTTGTGGCACTCTATCATGCCAGCAGGAAACATCCGAAGTCTCTCGATGCCGCAAGAGTAGGGCTCTCTCGCATTGTAATGCGCAGACCAAAGCTATCCCACTCGGCAGCCCAGCGTTGCCCATCAACCACCAATGTGACCATCTACAAGTGGCCCCAAGGCGCTGATTGCGTCTCTTGAAAGACGATAGCCCTTGAGGAGCTGGCCCCGGCAATCTCCTCAGAGCATGAACTGAAGAACTGGTGTAACCCATTTAGCGACTGCTTTGGATCTACAATCTTCCGCTCAAAGAGAAATCGTTTGCGATGGGCGTCTGTGACGATGATGTTGTAATGTGACCATAGGTACACTTACAAAGGGGCCCTGGCAGTGATTCACCGATCTGACTGTTTGCGACTTCTATCTCCTGAATTTCACTTTTGCTTTTTGAGGAGTACGGACAGTGACTGGATGGAACGAATTGAGGCTAAATGGGAAGGAATTGGTGGAGTAATATAACCCCTTGCTGCACCTTTTCCCCACCACTGCAAACACATTCCATAGCTCAACCCTACCATTCCAGTACACTCCTTCGGCACAGAACAACAAAATCCTCAAGTACTCTCTCGACAAGATCAATCTTGAAGATGAAGGCCACTACCATCGGCGTCGCCATCTCTCTCGCCCTCAGTGGCACGGCCTTCGCCGCCGACGGGTTCCTCGAATCCTGCTCCAACTTCACCTTGAGGGACCTCAACGGCGTCAAGGGCCGCTCCCCTCTGCTCGGAGCCAGCTGCAAGGTCGATGACACCGTGGTCTGGTCTCAGCTGAACCTCAACGACTGCTTCGGCTGGTCTGTCGAGGACTGCGGCTTCATCTTCCCGCCGTCTGGTGGCTTCACCAGTACCGTCACCGGCTGCAACAACACCTTCTATGGTGGCGACATGCACTTTGGCGAGAACTTCGGATGCTATGGTCCGTGCGTTGATACCGGAAGCGATGAGTCCTACGATATCTTCGTTCTGAGTAAGTTCAGCGTCGAGTTCACCGTCCCTGTCCCCGCTCTAGCCAACTTCTAATGCGTGTCTTGTAGACTCCTTCATCGGAACTTCGGACGGGAAGCTTGTCTGCTAAGTTTGGAACGGCTCATTCCCGCGTACGAAAAGTCATTTTGGAAGTCGGTGGAGAATCTGGCCAAGTAATACTTCGTTGCGGCTCAGGCTTGGTAGGAGTCTAGACGTTAAGATGACCTGCCAGGGAGAAGGGGTGGGGGCGGTTGTTAAGGTTCTGCAAGCAAGTGATACTATAGTAAGGAGATCACCACCCACTCGATACCTGAGTACAGTAGGTCGGGCTCGATACGGCCGCCCAACGCTTCTTTAATCCCCACCGTTGCAGCCTAAAGCAGTGATCTTGTTACGGTGATGGAACCCTCTTAAGCGCATACTGTAGATACATATGCAAAAGTAACCTGTCCATTTGTGTAGGACCAGTGTTCCTGCAAGTATGTATCTTCATAAATATCCAATGGGATTACCCGTGCGCAAAGTTATCTCCCTTATCCTCCCAATTTTAGCACTCTACCACGGGGACCAAAGACCCTGATCGTAGGATATATGCCACGGAGGTGACAGTGAGAGATTCTGCGCGGGATGACATTGACCCATTCTCCAAAGCTCCTTCTTCGAATTTCGAGGATTATGGCACCGGGAAGGTAGATATACAAGCTTATCCCACGCTACTCCTCTTTATGAGATTACGCTGAGCTGCCTCAAATTGATGTGCCAGTATGGGTCTTAAGTAGTCTCGTTTTAATCTATATATATATGCCTCTTAAGCAGTATATATTAATCCCTTCATATAGTAATAAATGCTTAAATATCTAACGTTAAAAAAAATATAATATTAATAATGTGACGGTACGGCGCTTATAGGCTGCTGGGTGTATTTCCAAGGGATTGGAAATTACTGGTCTTTTGGCCGAGCCGTTTACTATGCTAGCAGCTAGTATTTCGTCTCAAATAATAATAGGTTTTAAATAAAATTATAACTTATAGCTAAATAAATAATAATAGCCTTATAATAACTATATAGTATTATATAAATAAGGTTAATATAAATTACTTTTAATAATATTATAAATTAAAAAGTTAAATAAATAATTATATAATAAAGATTAAAATAATCTTTATAAAATAAATCTTATAAATATTATTTTAATTAAAAATTAAATTTCTTTTTATTTATATTAATATATATTATAAATTCTTAAAAAGAAAACCTTATTAAATAAATTATTATTATAATTAATATTTAACTTTAAAGTTAATTTTAATTAAAATTAAAATAATTATTATAAGTATAATTTATAACTAGGTAAAAAAGGTTTCTTTTTAATTACTAAGGTAGTTATTAATAGTAATAATAAGATTATTTCTTACCTTCTTTAAGCCTTATAAGGAAGTAAATATAAAAGTATCCTTTCTTTTATATTTTATTTAATAATTAATAGCTTTAAGTTATAATAATTCTTCTTTTTTTAATTAATAGCTATTTTAGCTATAAGCTAGTACGGCTTATATAAATAGTTTATATATATAATTATATAAGTCTCCTTTTAATATATCTCTCTTTTATAATATTAATTTATTTACTTTCTTTACTTATTTTTCCTTTTCTTTTTATTTTATATAAGATTCTTTATTTATTATACTTTATATTATTATAATATAATTACTTTATATTTATTTAAATACTTAAGTAAATATATATATTATAAGAAGCTTTATTATTTAGGATCTTATAAAGAGATAGCGTTATATATATATTATAATATATATTTTTTTATTATTATTTAGGGCTACCTTATTTAATTAATATTAGCAGCCTTTTTAAAATATTTTTATAAGCTTTCCTTTATTTAAAGCTTTTTTTAAATTTATAATATTTATAATATCTTTTCTTTTATAATTATTATCTTATATTTTTTTTTATTATTTTAATTCTTTTATTATTTCTTTTAATTATTTTTTTATAATATCCTTTTTTAAAAAGCCTTTTATTAATTATTATATTATTTTAAATATTATTAATCTTATAATAAATATTATAATTATTAGAAAACTTTATAAAGTTATTATTTTTAAAACTTATTTTAATAAAAGTAATAATAATAAGGCCTTTAAATATATTTAAGTTATTTAAAAGATATTATTTTATACCTTTATTTATTATAATTATAATTATTAATATAAAATATATTTTATAACTTTCTTTATTTTATTTAATTAATAATTATATTTATATAATTATTCTTTTTTAAATAATATTAGCTTTTTTAATAATATTAAGTTATTTACTTTTTTAAGCTTAAGTAAATTTATTAAATTATATTAAATATTAATATCTTTATCTTAATAACTTAATAAGCTTTATCTTATTAATATATCCTTTTAAATATCTTATCTTTAATAATACTCCCTTTAATAACTTAAAATATTTATAATCCTTTTTTTATAATAATAAATATAAATTTAATTTTAATATTAACTTTATAAATATATTTAATTTTAATTTTAAGGAAATTCTTTATCTTTTTTTATTTAATAAAAATACTTTTTTTATAAAAAATATCCTTAAAACCCTTAAAATATTTAAATAATTCCTTAATAAAAATAAGCTTAAGAAAGCTATTCTTAATAATTATAATAATATTTTATAATAATAATTTAATATATTAAAAAATAAATATTAAGCTATTTATAATATTTTAGCTAAGGGTAAAGATTTAAATATTAATTATATTATTATATATATTTTAAATACCTTATAAAACTATTATATTATATCTTTTAATAAAAAAAAAGAAAAAAGAAATATATTTTAATTAATTATTAAATATTTTAATTTATTTATTTATTTAATAATCTTTAATATATAATATAAAGATTAATTAATTAAGTTAAATATATCTTTTTTAGCTTACCTTACCTTTATTTTATTAATTCTTATTTTATTTTTATTATTTATTACTATTAATATATATCTTATATCTTTTTATATTTTATAATTATATTTCTTATATAAATTATATCTTTTTCTTTAATTTACTTATTATATTTAAAAAGCTACTCTATTTATTTAATTAAATAATAAATTTTTTTATTTTAATTTATTTTATCTTATATTTCTTTAACCTTATATTTTTTTTAAAAATTTATAAAATTAAATAAATTAATATTTAATTCTTATCCTTTTTTTTTTAATTATAACTTAAGCTTATTAATATAAAAAATATTATAAATTTAAAAATAATTAATAAAAAAAATAAGTTAATAAATTTATATTTTAATTTATTAAGTAATTTTAAATAATTTAATATATTTTAAAGCTAGCTTTTTAAATTTTTTTAATTTAATATTCTTTAATAATAAAATAACTTATTTTTTTATTTTAAATTTTATAAGGGTATAATTAAAGTTATAATTAATTTTATTTTTATATCTTATTTTTTTTTAATATTTTTTAAATAATTTTCTTAGTTTTTTAAATTTATTTAATTTATTATTTATTATTAATATTCTTATTTTATTTTTTAAATAAATAGCGTTTTTAATATAAGCTTTTTTAGCTTTTTATAAGTTAATAAAAAATAATAATATTTACTTTATAAAAATTTTAAAAAGCATTTTACTTATTATCTTATTAATTTAAATATTAATAATAAAATATATAAATAAAAATAAGGTAGCTTAATTTTTTTAATTATTATTAATAAAATAATAAAAGTAATATTTAAATATTTAATTTATTTACTTTATTTATTTATTTATTTAAGAATAAAAAGTTATAAATAAATAAAGCTTTATTTTTAATATTATAATTATTTAAAAAGTACTTATAAAAATAAGGTTTTTATTTAAAATTATATTATTTAATAATTTAAAATAAATCTTAATCTTTTAATAAAAAAAGGAAATTAAATTATTTATAATAATATTTTAATTAATAAAGAAAAGAAATATTATCTTTATAAACTTATTTATAATTATTAAGATTATATTTATTAATTTTTATTAATATTAAATTAATAATAATTTAATTATACAATTTATTAATAATTTAATTATTAGTTAATTAAGGATTAAAAGATTATTAAGCTTATTATATAAATAATAATAATATAAAGAAATCCTTTAATATTAAAGATATTTCTTAATATATTTCTTTATAATAATCCTTATTTTTTTATAATAAAAAAAATATTAAATAATTTATAAAATCCTTTATTTATTAAAATAATTAATTTTAAAGCTATTATAATAATAATAAAGGATTTTTTAATATAATATTTCTTATTTTAAAATATATATATAAGAGTATTAATAAAGAATTTTATTCTTTATATAAAATTATAAATTTAATAAATTTCTTTTATAAAGTTTATTTAAAAGCTAAGCCTTTAAATTATAACTTTATAAATTTTATTTTTATATAATATAAATTAATTTAAAAAGAAAAAAAAGAGGTAATATTACTTTTATATTTAAGCTTTTAATTATAAAATATATTAAGCCTTTAATAAAAATCTATTAATTATTTTAATAAGCTTTAAAATCTTTAAAGTTAAGCTAATATTTAAATTATTTAAATATAGCCTTTAATAATACTTATATTTTTATATATTAAATATAAATAAAAAGATATTCCTTTTATTTATCTTTTAATAAATATTAAATTTATTTTAAAAATACCTTAAAATAAATTATAATAATAATTTTAAAATATATATTTATAAAATTAAGAAGATTTAAATCTCTTTTTTTTTTAAATATAATTTAATTATTAAGAAATAATATTAATTAAATTTTTCTTATTAAGTTAATATTTAATTTAAAAATTAAACCTTAATAAATATATAAGTTATTAAACTTATTTTAAAATTAACTTCTTTATTTTTATAAATCCTTTAAAGTTAATATAATTTAAAAAAATATAAATTAAA
Organism: Diaporthe eres; assembly: GCA_022225955.2. Classification (NCBI taxonomy): domain Eukaryota; kingdom Fungi; phylum Ascomycota; class Sordariomycetes; order Diaporthales; family Diaporthaceae; genus Diaporthe; species Diaporthe eres. The sequence goes on along the minus strand of JAKJXM020000010.1, from coordinate 1,816,463 downwards.
CATTATATTCTTTTAAAATATAATTATTATTATTAAAAAAAATTCATTATAATAAATATTTCTTAATTATAAATAATTTATTTAAATTTTATATTAATTTATTTTTTAAAATAAAATATAATAAAATATTAATGCTTTTTCTTATTATTTTTATAATATTAAGTAATAATAGCTTTTATATTATAAATAAATATATTTAACTTAAGTTTAATAGTTTATATTAAGTTAAAATATTAAAATAATAATATTATAATAAAATATATTTTAAATATATTAAAGGCCTTTTAAGCTATTATATTTCTTAAGCTTAAAATATTAAATATCTTTAATTTCTATCTTTTTTATATTTCTTTTAATTAAGAAATTAAAAGTTATATAATCTTTAAAAAGTTTTTAATAAAATATTAATAAAAATTATAAAACTTAATAAAGCTTTATATATTATAATATATTTAAATAATAAGCTAATTTTATATTATTTAAACTTAAATTAAATTTATAAATATCTTTTTATTATTAATAATAAATTTAAAAAACTTAACTTATAATTTAAAAAATAAATATTTAATTATATTAATATAAAAATTTACTGCTATAAGCTACTTTATAATCTTTATTAAGTACTTTTAATATAATTCTTTATTAAAAAAAAAAAAGATTATTTAAATATATAATAATATATATATTAATATTATTATTTATAATCTTAATAATAAAATTTTAAAATATAATAAGGGCATTAATAAAGCTAAAAGGTATTATTATATATTTATAATATTTATAATATATTTAAAAAATAGTTTTTTAAATATCTTTCTTTATAATTTTAATTTTATAATAAATATTAATAAAATTAATCTTAAAAAAAATATATAAATTAAAAATTTAATTTATAATTTTAAAAATTAAAGGAAAGAAATAGTAATTCTTTATAATAATTTTATTAAAACCTTAATAATTAATATATAATTAAAGTTCTTTATTACTTTTTAATATAAATAAAATAAGCGCTTTAATAAGGCTTTAGCTTAATAAAATTTATTTATTAATAATATTTTCCTTTAAATAAGCTTATAAAGCCTTAAATTTATTCTTTAATAATTAATATAATAATAAATAAAAAAATAAGGTTTTAAGTTAAATAAATATTTTATAATTAATTTACTTAATTAAAGGGAATTTTTTTACCCTTAGTTAATTAAATAATATATTAGCAAAAAGCTAAATATATTTTAATAGCTATTTCTTTTAATATTTTATTTATTTTATTTTATTTTAATTTATTTTATAAATATTTTATCTTTTATTTATTTTAACTTTATCTTTTTATATTAAGAAGATAATATAATAATTATATTTTCTTTTTATTACTTTTTTAAATATTAATATTATTATAATATAAAATTATCTTATTTAATTTACTTTATATTATATTTTATTTTAAAAAGAAATAATTATATTTATATTTCTTATCTTTAAAGCTTTAAATAAAATAAGGGATTTATAATAAAAATACTTAATAATTAAATAAAGACGCTTAATTTAAATATATTCTTTTATAATATTATATATAATAATTTTAACTTAATAAATATTAATAATTAATACTTTAATATTAAAAATTCCTATAAATATTATAATAAAATAAGGTGCTTTTTTTAATTTTTATTTTTTAATAAAATCTTTATTAATTAAATTTATATTAAATTAAGTATTTATATTAATATTTATTTTAATTAAAATCTTTTTAAAAATTAATATCTTACTTTTTATAATTAATATTTTTATAATAAGGAATAATAGCTTAATAATTAATTTATTTATTTATTACTTTTTAAAAAATTAATCTTTTTTATTAAGTATATTATAAAATAAGAGTAATAAAGATAAATTTTAAATCTTTCTTAAAGAAATGCTAAAGAAAGTATTATTATAATATAATAATCTTCTCTACTAGGATATAATGGCTTAACTTATTAGAATATAATAAAAGGAACTTTTTATATTTTCCTTAAGAATTCTTTAAGATTAACTAGCTATTATATTATAATGGGAATATCTTAGGTTTTTAATAATATCCTTTGATATAAGAAAAGATTTTCTTTTAGGAAAGGATAGTATAATTATAATATAAAGTATAGGTAGTTAAATATTATATAGGGCTAATATTATAATGGGCGGCTTATTATTGTATGGTGGAATGGTAAAATTACTAAGAATGCATTATTATAATGGTTATATAAATATTTATGATATATAAATATTAAAGTCGTATTAATATTAAAAGCATATAAATATTATAATTAATATAAATATAAATAAAGTATTATTCCAACTTTGCTTAATTAATTTTATTAAGTTATAAGGGTAAGGATTATTTTATAAAAGTATATATATATAAAGATATATAATTAATATTAATATACTAGCTAAATATAGGTATATTAATTATAATTAATGGTGATATAAATATAATAATTATTACTTATAATAAAGAGATTATAATATTAATATTATATTATTTAGAACTTAAGTATAGGGTTAAAAGGGTTATTAATATTAAAGAAGCTATTAGCCTTAACCTTCTTATAATGCTTTTTCTTTTTATTATTATTATAATATAATATATTCTTAGTATTTTTTATAATTATATCTTTCTTCTTTAACTTATAATAAATATGCTTTAAAGGAATATAGGTTAAATTATAATTAAAGTTAATAATAACTTTATATTAAGGAAATAAAAGCATTAACTTAAAGTTATTATTTATAAAGGGGAGCTGGAGCTAATTAATTATAATTTATATAAGCTTAATAATAAGCTTGATTTTATTTATAATGGCATTAATTTTAATAATTATAATATAATAAATGGATTTATACTAAATAAACTAATAAATAATAATAAGGCATAGCGTGATAACCTTAATATCCTATTAATAGTTTTTATTAATAATATAATTGCGTTATTTTTTAATAATAGTGGCATTTAGCATACTTAGATTATAAAAGTATAAGCGGAATTATTAATAAATACTTAGGATTTAAGTAATAAAGTCTTAATTAACTAACTTAAACTTATATTACTTAATTTTATTAAAACAAGTTATTATAATTTGCTAAATAATTAATATAAACTTAGATAAAATAAATTAAGTTAATAAAAAGTTGCTTAGATAACTAAAGGTATATTAAATATTAGTTTTATTATTAATTATTATATATAAGACTTATACCTTTTAAGTAATTATAATATTATTAATATTGCTATATAAAATAATAAATAGCTATTTATATTTATTATATTTATTTTTTAACTTATATAGGTATAATTAAAGATATATATTAATTAACTTATACTTTGCTAAATCTTTAATTAGCTAGTTATAATTCACCTTTATTAACTTTTAGTGATATTTAAAGCAATTAATAATAGTTTTAATATTTAAGATAATAATAAAAGGATTATTAATAAATAGGTTTAAGGCTTTAATAATAAACTAAATCTTAATTTATAGGCTCTTAATATATAATAGGTAGTTTTTTATTATAAAAGGGAAATTAATAGTATTATTAAGAAGAATAGCCTTTTATTAAGATATAAATTAGCTTATATACTCTATTAAATAATTAAGGCAGTCCTTTATAATAAAGAGGGCATTATAATTAATAGCTTATATCTTAATATAGCTAATTATAATATTATTAACCTTAACCTTAAGGTTATTATTTAAGGTCTTTTCCTTTAATGCAAACTAGCTAGTTATATTATAGCTATAGCTTAAGTGCTTACTTAGAGTAGTTAGATTTCTATTAAGAGAGCATAAGCTATTCTTAAGATATCACATAACTTTAAATATAAGCTACTTATTTAGGCTAATTAAGCCTAGAGTCTTTATTGTAGAATGGTAGATATTATTATAGTGAGAATAAGGAATATATAATAAGGTTATGGCAGGGTATATATTGCTCTTATTATTAAAGTTGCTATTAATTATACATAATATAGTGAGTTGCTTAAATTTGCCTTTATAATAAATGCATAAGGTTTTAGCGCTATTATTAAAATTATAATTATTTATAATATTAAAGGGTATTAGGCTTATATTAATATCTTTTAAATAATTTAATAGGGAATTATTATATTAATTTAATAACTATACTTTTGCTTCTTTAATATTAGATTTTAAATTAAGATATTAAACTTTTAAATTAAGGGTAAAGTTAATAAGCTAAATATATTAATTATAATGAATTTATAATAATTATAAATATTAAGCTAAGAGATACTTTACTTCTTTCTTATTAATAATTATAAAGTTATAGCTATTTAATAATTTAATCTTAAGCACTTAAATAATAAACTCTTAAGTACATTCCCTAGGATTAAGAATCCTTTCCTTTATTATATAAATAAGCTATTCCTTTAATATATTAATATAAGTCTCTTAAAATAACTTAGTTTTAAGGTTAATTAAATTAATAAAGTAAATAAAGTTAATAAGGCTATTATAAAATAAGATAGCATTACATAAGTCTAGATATTATAAAAGAATACTAATATATAAGGCCTAATAAATATTATTATAATATTATTATATCTTTAATTAATAATAATAATTAAAATAAAGTGCTTTAATTTAATTTATTATAATAAAAAGGGTAAATAAAGAAGATTAAGATATAATATAATAAATAATTAAAATAAGGTAATATTTATTATAATGTTTCTATAAAAGGGTAATAATTATATTATTAAAATATAATGATTACTAATATATACTAAGTAATAAAATGGTAATAATATATTTAATTATTTTTATATTAATAAAGGTAAGTAATAATAATATAAAGAACTATTTAATAAATAGCTATAAAAGCTATATAAATTAAAGGAAGATAAATTATAAGAATAAAGTAGATATTATAAAATAATATAATTAATAAATATAATAAAGATATAATAATATATTTATTTACTTAATTATTAATATATAATAATTTAAGGAGCTTAAGCTTAAAGCTTTAGCTTTATAAGGCTGCTAACTTAGCTAATTACTACCTTAGGCTAATAACCTTTATTATATTAAGTTCTTAAGCTATTACTTAATAATCCCTTCTTAATCTACTAACCTTATAATAAGGCTAAGCCTATATTTTATTAAGCTTTAATAATATTAACCTAAATCATTATTATTTTTATATTTTTCTTTATAAAGATTTTATTAATTCCTTATACTTATTAAACTTATAGATAAATTTCATTATATTTAATATATCCTTAGGTATTTATATATTATAATAATATAAATAATCTTTTTATTTTATTAAATATTATATTTCTATCTTCTTTCTATAATATATAATTCTTTTATTTAATAATCTTTTTAATTTATAATAATAATAATCCTTTAAATACCTTTAATTTCTATCCTCCTCTTTATTAATATTAATTAATATTATTAATAAAGCTTTATATTTATATAAGTTGCTTTTTAGCTTATAAGCTAATAAAAGTTAAATTATTAATATAATTAAATATCTATTTATATATAGAGGAAACTTAAGCTTATATATTAAGTTACTTACTTTCTCTTAGATCTTAAAGGGCCTTATCTTACATTAAGAGTATTTTTATAATAAGTTTCTTAATAGATAATAATTATTATTAAGCTTAATTTATATTTAGTTTCTTAAGGAAAAGGTAATAGGTTTATATTATTAATTATACTTTTACTTTATTTATATTTAAGTTATTATAATATTAAGATTTATTTCTTTTTAGAAGATATTTCTAAAGATTGCTTTATATTAGCTACCTATTTATAATATAATAATAATATTTATATTATATAGCATTTCATTAATTATATACTTAATAGTAATATTATATATATTATTAAGATTAAGCTATAGTATTAATATTATCTTTATTTATAATTTAATAGGATTCTCTTAGGTAAATATTTATAGGGTAAGTTTTATTATTATATTTTTATATTTTAATAGATTATTAATCTATAGATAATATATAATAGAGAAAAATAGCTTTATACTTAATTATTTTTAAATTAATTTTTAAAGTTTTAATATAAATTTTGGATCCTAATCTAAAATTATTTATACTAATATACTTTAATTAGCGAGGTAGATTTATATAAATAAGATCTTAATTTAATTTTAAGCTATATATAATATATATTTAAATATAAGGAGAGATATCTTAATATATTTATTTATTATTATAAAAAGGGTATTAAAGAAGGGAATAATATTTATTTATTATAATATTTTTATTAATAATATCTTTAATAATATTATAATAAAGTTTATTATATAAATATAGAATGGAATGTTTAATATAATGATTAATTTAAGTTTACTTAATAAAGCTTAGTTATTATATTAATTTAATTTATATATTAAGTAATAATTAATATAGCTCTTTATCTTTTTATAAAGGTTTATTATTATAAATTAAGATATTATTTTATATTATATATAATAAATATTAAAATAGTATTAATTATTATATATTTAGGTAATAATATCTTAATTTAATAGCTTTAATATTATTAATTTTTAATATTTATTAAAGTCCTTAAGATATAATAGCTTATTAATAAATATAAATAAAAGATTAATTTATAATAAAGGATTTATAATAAGTTGATTAATGATTTATTTTTATCTTAATATTTCTTAATAGGTAATTTATATTTAATTAATATAGGTATAATTAATATAAGTTTTTAATATTATATAAAAGGTGCTTTCCTTTTATAGCTCTTTAAGTATCTTTTTATTCTTAATAATATTAATATAGCTTAAGATTTTAAATAGTATATTTATAATAATATTAATATATTCTGGAATATATTTTATATTAAGTTAAAATTAGTTAAGGAATTTTAATATTAATATAAGCTTTATATTTATCTTTATTTTATTTATTATATTAAGGTTTATTTAATTCATAATACTTATAATAATAATATAATTTATTAGGATATATATTAGCTTAATTAAGTTGGATTAAATGATTATTCTTACCTTCTTAATTAGCTATATTAAATATATTATTTTTAATTTAATTAATTAATATTTAATCTTAATAAAGGTTAATATCTTACTAAAGTAAGAGAGTAGTTATATAACTATGCATAATATTAATTATTTTAGATTCTAGTGGTAATTATTTTAAAGTTAAAATATTAATTTAAAGAAATTATTTATCTTAAAGGTATTTATTTAAAAGAATAGATATTTATTAGGATTTTAATAGAAAAGGGCGTTTAACTAAGCTAATATATAGTGGATATCTTTAAATATTATATACTTTTTAAAGATTAATTTAAAGAATATATAATTTATATAATATTTTTATTTACCTTTTAATAATAGCTATTTAGCTATTTTAATAAATATTAATATTATTATCTTTTATTATTATAAGGAATTAATATGCTTATTAAATTATAAAATTAAGTATTTAAGGAAGCTAATTATATCTATAAACTTTTCTAGGGTTATAAAATTCTTAGGAAATTTTATATTTTTAAGAGCTTAGATTTTAACTTTAATAATATAAATAGCTAAGCTATTTATTTAAAACCTTAATAGTTTAATAAATAGATATCTTATAAAGGATTTTGGATTTAAAATAATAATATTTTATTAATAAAATAATAATTAGATAGCTTTAAGGTCCTTAATATATTGCTTAGTAGTATTAAAGTAAATAATAATGTTATTTATAAATATAGAAGTAATATAGTAATGATATTTAAAGAGTTTATTTATAAAACATTAAATATATTAAGGTGAGTTTTAATAGCTTATAATGGCTATATTTAATCATTCCTAGCTCTTAATATTAATAATTATGAAATAGTTATAATATAATAAGTAGACTAAGAATTAATAAAAGAATGAATAAGCATTTATTATTATAAGGTACTTTTTATTATAGATTTATTAAATAATATTTAATTATAATAATAATGAATAAGCATTAAGTATTACTACTTTATTTAAGGCTTATAAGTTAATTATTATATATCCTTTCCTTTTATTATTTATTATTCTTTAAATAATAAAGATTAATGAATTAAATAATGATTATATTTTAACTTATTTAGCTTATCCTTTTTAATATAGTTTATTAAGAACTTTATTAATAACTTCCTATTCTTTAATTTTAATAGGATATAACCATTAAATTACTTTCTAGTTTTATTAACCTTTAATTAATAAGACTTTTATTTACTTTTTTATAAGAATTTATATTAGGCTTATATTAGTTTATAATATAATATATTTATTTATTAACTCCTAGATTTTTTAAAGGAATTTTAAGGAGTAATTATAAATAATAATTTTATAAGGAAACTTAGCTTTTAATATATTAAGTAATTTGCTAATATTAAGCTTAAGCTTTAGCAGAAGATAATTTATTAAAAAAAAAGAATCTCCTTTAATTTTTAATAATATTAAATCTTTAATATTTATATCTTTAAGTTAATTAATTATATTAATCTAATAAGTTATTATAAAGGTAAAATTTAGGAAAAGAAAATAATTAAGATTAATTAAAAGATTATTTATTAAAAATTCTTAAGAAAATATAAAAATATTAAATAATCCTTATAAATAAATATCTTATATTGCTTATATAATTAAATTCCACTTTACCTTAGCTTATTTATTACCTTTATATAAACTAAAGGAGCCTAAGTAAAGGCCTTTATAATAATATATTAACTTATCTTCTTTATTTATAATTAATATATAATAAGTAATTAGCTTTAAGAGGTTATATATATACTTTTTTTATTTAAGCTAAAATAAAAAGGTAATGATTTTAAATATTTAATTATTAAGATTAATATTAATTTATAAGATTATAATAATATAATAATATTTATTATTATCTTAATATAATAATTAATTATTAAATCTTTAAAAAAGATTTTAATTAAGATTATAGTATTCTTTAAAAAAGCTATTTTCATTATCTCTTTTAAGTTTATAATATTTATATTATATAATATTATAATTTCCTATTTAATAAAGATATTGATATTAAGGGTATTTAATATTTAAGCTTTAACTTAAAGTTTAAATAAATATAATTTCCTATTTATTATTTCTTAAAAGTATAATAAGAAAATAGCTTATCTTTTAATAATAATAATTTTAATGCCTTTAAGATAATTCTAAGCTTATTAATTTACCTTAACCTTTAGAAAATAATCTAAATATATTAATAATATAGCTAAATAGCTTACCTTAATATTAAAATAAATAGATAATTATAATCCTTTAAATATAGCGTTTATTATAACTTAAATATAAGTATATATACTTAGGATATCTAGGTTAAAGTTTATAGCGAGTAGAATGTTATTAAGAATAAGGCTACTTAACCATAATAATAGCTCTTATAGCTTAATATAATAATATTACCTTAATTAACTGCTTATTTTAAAAACTTACTAATATTTAAGGCATTATATTATCATAAGGTAATTATCTTAATATTAATTATTTATAAATAAAGGGCTTTCTTTATAAGATAAAGTAAAGTTAAAGAAATAATATTGCTTATTATTATTAAAGGTAGCTATAATAAGCAGCGATAATGAATATTTAGGTATTATTTTTATAGATACCTTTATTTCTATTTTAATTAATTAATGAATAGCTTTAAGCGCTAATATTATCTAATTACTTATATTAATAATATCTTTTTCTATTAATATATAGCCTTTATTAATTAAAAATTAAATATACTTCTTATCTTATTTATATATATTATTTTTAATATAAAAATAATAAGCTTTATTCTTTATAATATATTAATTAATATTCTTTAATATATATTATTATTATTTTTTAACTCTTAATTAATAAGGAAAATAATTAGCTAGGCGTAAATTAATGCTTTTAAGTTTAAGCTATAGTGTATCCTAAACCTAGTTAATTCCTAATTATTATTATAGAGGTGAAGGTAGCCTGCATTAATTAGCTATATATTTAATATATTAATATTAACGTTATTCCTTTAGCTAATAGCGAAATTCTGCTTCTAGAATTTATAGCTATTTATATTTTAGTGGTTTTAAATAAAGATATATTAAAATACTTTATATAAATAAAGGCAGGGCTTAATATAAAGGTATAGATTATTATCTTATCTAATAAGAATATAGTCCTTTTAGGTGTTATTTATAAGTTAATGGTTGCTATAGAATTAATATTATATATTATTGGGAATAAGAGGAAAGTTAATACTATTATTTTTGCTTTAATTATAATAATTATAATAAAAAATTATTAATAGCTAATTCCTATTAGCTAGGTATTATAAGGCATAATTATTGCTTAAAAGTCTTAAGAATAATATCTAGCCTTAAATAGTTGAACTTATATATTATAATAATAGGCTTAATTTAGTTATAAATTAAGGAAGTAACTTAATTTTTATAAAAATTTATAGCTTATATATACTTTTAAATATTATAATAAAAGTAATTAATATTTATTTAATTTAATAATTACTTAATGCTAAAATATTATTTATTAAATTATTTAAGTATTACTTTATATAATATATAAAAGGTATTAGTTAAAGCTTTTTATTATTTATTTTATTTTATAATAAGCGCTTTAAGAATATTTTATTATTTCTTAAAGAGGCTAAGATTTTAATATTCTTAAGCTAATTTATATAAAAATAAATATATATATTTAATTAAAAGATTAGCTTAGTTAATATTATTTTCTATTTAAATAATATAAATATAAAGGAAGAGGAATATATCTTATTATATTTAAATGCTATTCTTATTAATCTTTCTTTTTATAAGATAATATTATTATTTAGCTAAAGGATTAAAATAATTTATTTTTTTTAAGAAAAACTTATCCTTAAAGACTAGGCTTAATAAAATATATAAATCTTGCTATTATAATATAATATTAACTTTAAATATATCTTAGCTTTTATTCCTTAGGAGAAAATCGCTATATTTATAATATAGATTTAAATCTTATTAATTATTATTACTTTAATTTAAATTATTATTATCTAATAATCTACTTAATAAGGTTAAATATAATGCTTTAATTCTTTCTTTAGATATATATTTAACTTAAAATATTATTTAAGCCTTTTATATTTACTTAGCTTTTTTATAAACTTAATTATCTTATTTTAATGGTTGTTAAAAAGGGCCCTTATTATAATTTAAGGAGATTATAAACTTTAAGTAAGGAATAGATTTAGTGCTTTTTTATATTATAGCCTTTCTTTTTAAATTTCCTATCTTTTCTTTTAAGATATTTAAAAGGTTAGCTATTTTAAGTTTAAAGCTTATTTTAATAAATAAGGAGTTAATAATAAGAAATTCTTTAATATTTATTATTATAATATTATATATAGGTAGTGATATTAATACCTAGGGTTAGGAGTAAAGTTAGATTTAATAAATATTAATTTTTAATTAAAACTTTAAGGTAGCTTTAAACCTTTTTAATAATTATTGCTATAATAATAAAATATAAGCCGTCTTTTATAATTTAATAATTATTATTATAATAGCTAAAGAGGTGAGGTAATAATTAATAATATAATTATTAATAAAATGCAATGCTTATTAATTATAAACTTAAGCTATTAATTTTAAGCAGGTATTTCATTATACCTTAAAAAGCTCTTTAATATATACTTATTGCTTTATTACCTTAATTACTATTTATAATAAAGATAGATTATAAGGATAATAATATAGTAGAAAGATATTTAGGTATTCCTTAAGAATATATTAAAGTTAAAATAATTATATTATTTTATATAATAAGGGTAATTCCTTAAAGGATATTAGGGTAGCTATAAATTATTATTTAATTTCATAAAATAATAATAAAAGTAATATTAATTATTTATTACTTTAATTAAAAAGCCTATTTTTTAATTAAGAAGAATATTCCTTAATTAAAGGGAGAATCTTTTATAGGAAGTTATTTATATAAAGCGCGGGTAAGTTATAGCTATTAATTATTAAATATATTATAGGATAAGAGTAATAAAGATAAATTCTAAATCTTTCTTAAAGAAATATTAAAGAAAATATTATTATAATATAGTAGTCTTCTTTATTAAGATATAATAGCTTAACTCATTAAAATATAGTAAAGGGAACTCTCTATACTTTTCCTAAGAATTCTCTAGGATTAACTAGCCACTATATTATAATGGGAATATCTTAAGTTCTTAATATTTTCCTTAATTATTATTAATTAATTATATAAAAGTAAAGCTTTATTTATTATTTATTAAAGATATATTATTAAAGTTATTTAAAGTTATATTTAATTTTTTTTTAAAAGAAGAAACTTTATATATTTTAATTATTTTTACTTTTTTATATTTATTAAGTTTTAAATATTAATTAATATAATATCTTAATTAATTATAATTAAAGTAATTAATTCCTTTAATAATATTATTATTATAATTAAGAATAAGATTTTTATTATATCTTTTTAAATAAAAAAAGGAAGATAATTTAAATAAGCTTCTTTATTTTTTATTTTATTTTTTTTTATTTTAATTTTAATCTTTACTTTTATAATTTAATTAATTTTATTAATAATAATTAAAATATTAATATTTTTTAAAGCTAATTATTATAAAACTTTATTTTTAATTATAATTTTAATTTTAAGATTTTTAAAGTTATTATTTTTTTAAAAAAGTTATATTTTTAATTTAAAAATATCTTTATTTTTACTTTAAATATTCTTTTTTAAAAAATAATTCCTAAGTTTCTTATATTTTTTAAATAATAATAATTTATTTTATTAAGATATTTAAGGTTTTTATAATTTAAATAAAATAAATAAGAATTTAAAGCTTTATAATATTTTTAAATTAAAGTTTATAAAGTTTATTTAAATTAATTAAGGTTATATTTATTTTAAAGGCATTAAAATAATTATAATAAATCTTAAGGTTATTATATAAATATTAAAAAATATTATAAATTTATTAAAAAATATTACTTTATTTTTTAAAATAATAAGTTTATATTTATAAAATTTATTTTATAAACTTATCTTAATTTTATATATAAATAATATATTCTTTTAAATTATTAAAATATTTAAATTATGCTTATAAGGTTTATTATTATTATACTTTTATATTTAGTAATATAATAATATAAGCTATTTTTTTTATTAAAATATTTAAGCATTATAAAGTTATAATATAAATTATATTAATTATAATCTTTTATATATAATATTTAAATAACTTATATCTTTATTTAAATATAAAAATTATTAGCTATAAATTCTTTCCTTATAATAATAAAATAAATTTATCTTTTATTCTTATTATAAATCTTTAAATTATAATAATAATAAATTATTAAATTATTCTTTTTATATTAAATAATAATATATTATTAGTTATATAATTAAAAGAGTTTATAGCTATATATTAAGAGTTAAACTTTATTAAAGCTATTTTATTTCCTTTTATTATATTAATAGCCTTAATATAAATTAAATATTTAAATTAAATTTATTTAAATTAAATTAAATTTAATTTAATTTAATTAAATTAAAATTAAAGGATAATTTTATTTTCTTTTTTTAAATTTATAATAAATTGCTTTTTTTTTAAATTTACTAAAGATTATTTTAAATAGCTTATTTAAAAAGAAATAGAATTATTATAAATATAATTTATAGCTAGGTAAAAAAGGTTTTTTTTTAATTATTAAGGTAGTTACTAATAGTAATAATAAGATTATTTCTTACTTTCTTTAAGCCTTATAAGAAAGTAAGCATAAGGGTATCCTCCCTCTTATACCCTGCTTAATAGCTAATAGCTTTAGGTTATAATAATAATAAATAATTTCCTTAATTATTATTTATAATTATTTTATAAAATTATTATAAAACTTTTTAAGAAAAATAAATATAATATTTATAATAAAATAAATAATATAAAGGAATATAATAATATTATATTTTTTTAAATTTACTTTTTAATTATTAATAATTAAAAAAAATTAAAAAATAAAGATAAGAAGGAGAATTTTAAGGTTTATTTATAAAAGGGTAATGAGTAAATATATTAAGCTATTAAAGACTTTATATATAAGCTAAGGGAAGGATAGTTGGAAAGCTAAGTAGATAGCAGCCAGACTAATGAATAGTTGATTTGAAAAATATAGTGTGGCCGAAGCTAGTGTGGGTCTTGAAACCGCTACGTCTATCTTCAAAGAGATTGATCGGAAGCCTCTGGACAATTCCTCTTCAACTATACGAAAAAAAGTCGACTTCAGCACTGGCTTCAAAGTCAGTCTAGACTTAAAGATGACTTCACCAGGCGGGCCTTGAAGCACACACGTCCCATCGTTGAAGAGCACAAGGAGGCTGATCTCCTCGAAACCGCCTTCCGAGCTGGCGCCTACAAAGTGGAGCTCGTCACGGTATTCACGAGCATTACTGTATGATCTCAGGCATTTTCGCTCAGGATGGGGTGGCGAAGAGTTACCAAACTTGCAAAAGCATCGACAGCTGTCCCACAGCATCCAGGTACAACACTTTCTCGAGCTCTGGCAACAAGCCTGCTCTGTTCCTGCGGCACCCCTCCCCCCCCCCCCCCAGAATGTAATCAAAAACGGCCCATCCACCTGTTCCAATGCATCATGACGTACTAGGAAACCGATCTGTAATAAGTATTAGACACGTGTCGAAGCTGAGGCGGTCTTGTGATTCCAAAGAAACTCGCACAGAATTGCCAAGAACCATACGGCCTGGGGAGTTTCCAATATTGTGGCTGAGGCATGCATAACCGGTGAAGATCATGACGTGGCATACCTCCAGAACATGAAGAGCCACCATTGAACCCTACATTTGGGTTGCGTACAATCGTCTCAGGTATGTTATATATAAGGACGTTGCTTTGGATCATGAGATTCAACTCAGTCTTCAGCTTTTCAATCAACTACACTCCTACCAAATTTCTCAACTCCCATTGGGTACTCATCATCAAAACACGACAACGCGCACGAGACCTTCAACCAATATGGATCCACCGGACTATCCCGATGAGCGACTTGGGCAGAGTGAAATCCGCTTGATCAAGCTGCTTCCAGGGAATTGGACAGATCAAATTGTATGCGAACTCGACAGAAAGAAATACGACACTGCTAAATACAATGCGCTATCGTATGTGTGGGGTTCAACCGAGGTGAAACGATCGATCATCTTCGCCGGCAAGACCTGGCAAGTTACTAGGAATCTCGAGAGCGCCCTAAGACATCTTCGTCATCGATATCACCGTGGACTGACTCTTTGGGTGGATGCTTTATGCATCAACCAGGAAGATGTTGTCGAACGGAATCACCAAGTGGGGTTGATGGCTGATATCTACAAGAGATGCCAAAAGGTTATTGTATACCTTGGAGACCAACTCGGGGAACATGAGTTACTGGAAAAGCCGCCACCGCTTGCAGATCTCAGTCAGGAGAAGCCCCACACACCGGAGATGTGGCATGAAATAAGGAAGAAATACCTAGAAAGCAGGGGAAACAGCACGAACTCCCAGCAGCCCGACATGTTTGAGGTTCTAGTCTTGATCCAAGAGTTGAGTCAAAACAAACACTTGGATGAGATCTCTATCTTCAATCATCTCAAAGAGGAGGAATTGGAAAGACAAGACACGCCGAGGAACGTCGAGTACCAAAAGCAATTGTTTGAGGCTTTTGGGTGGCTAATGGACCATCAACAGTCATGGTGGAACCGGATGTGGATGGTTCAGGAAGTTGCATTCACATCGCAGATCGACGTCATTTACGGCCCAATACTGGCTCCATGGAGTATGTTCGTGCAAGCTGCGTCTAGCCACGCTAGACATGAGATGGAATGCTGTTCGCGGGTAGAGATACCTGGACACCAGACACGAGTCCTTGGAAAATTCGACCTTTGCATCATGGAATTGAACGAGCTACGATCCGTCCAAGATGCGAAGAGTAAGGATCAAATCTTGTTTGATCCTGTTGTCGTCAAGAGGAAAACGTCTCTTTTCGGCCTACTACGAAGGTTTCGAAAAAGAAAAGCTACGGACCTTCGAGACAAGGTGTATGCGCTTCTCAGCTTGATTCAGAAGCCAGAAGGGCGGCCATCACTTTCACCGGACTACTCGCTGAGTGGGACAAATGTATTCTGTCAAGCAACTGAGGAATGCATATGCGAAGCAGGCTCTCTATCTGTCTTCAGTACTGAGCTGGGGAGGAAATCCAGAACGGACTTGCCGTCATGGGTACCGGATTGGACTAGTCCCAGAGACTACAGTTACGATGTTCGAGCAGAAGCTGTGGACCTATATGACGCATATCCACAGCCAGAGTCCTTCAGACTTTCAGACTTGCTGAAAGGAC